>JAQISU010000135.1:10092500-10375000 GCA_029339505.1 Unio delphinus | reverse complement strand
AAAAACTTACATTTTCTGAAGCTGTTTAATCTTGTCTGATCTCTCGGTATAATAAGTAATATCTTAACATAGTTCAGCATAGCTGTAATTTGTTGTACTTACATATCACTACCAATTGTGTCTGAATATGTTGAGATCTACCAGTTATGCCGTTGGAAACAATGCATGTATAGTTGTCTGCATCACCCTTGCCAACACCGTCTATTATCAAAATCTGGTTTTCTTCGAGGTATGCAGGAACTGAATCTCTCCTCCACCGGAAACTGCATGTAGGGTTACAGTCCACTGTACATCGAATAATGATCAATCGGCCTTCAATTTCCATGATGATCTTACTAGAGGGATTGAGCTCAGCATTGTCAGGACCATCTGAAAACGTACAATATAGTATTAACACACTCACAAACACAAACACACACTAAAACATAGATAAGTTTATGTTTCTTACAACCATCATATGTTTCTGCATTGAGGCACTTTTATCACGCATGAGGTATCCTCTGTAGATTTCGTGAGGAGCAAAGGAAGGTTCATTAATTTTCTACACTTCTTATTTACCTAACAATTGACTCATACATTATTTGGGTACAAGTACAAACTTTCACGTGTGTCGTTTGGTTTGTTGAATTGTTGTATTTAGTTTTAACACCTAAAACATCATATTTGTCTTTGGTGAAGCATCTGCAGTTTTTCACTCTTAAAAATGTTTGCAATATGAGCAAGATATTTTAGGTAGAAGGTCATACATTTTTTCATTTCCATTTCTAAACAACTAGACACCGTTAGAATCTGGGAGAAATAACATTTCAATGTGTCCATTATTTCAATGTATGTAGTGTTACGACTCTATGGTCAAAAACTAAAGTAACAGAAAAGAAGCAAAATCAACACGTTTTGTAAAACTCAACAAATAATTTCATTATTAAATTGATAAATGATAAGTGAGAAAGGAACATACAGTATAATGAAGTGAATCCAAATTGGTCTTTCAACAAGTCTCTGAAAGTCCTAAATGAATAAAATGTCCCATATAATTTCAATACCGGAAATGTACTGGTCCTCCAAGAACCATGAAGTTGTCAAGATCGCGTTGTCAAGGATTCTTTCGAATAATTAATAATAGTTCCAGAATAATTGTATTGCACAAACAAATGCTTTTCCTCTCGAAAAATATCTAAGTACAACATAAAATATGTCTGCAGACTTAAAACAGGAACACAAAAGTTGTAAATGACTCCAAAAATCGAAATGAAACTGAATGCTTAATTTTCTCCTTAAAAACACGTTGAATTGTAAACTATATTTTGCAATGGACCCCATATGAGAACATACACTATTGATTTACAACGTACATGATCACGAAGTACTATATTCACATGGCCTCACGCAGCCTATGGGGAAGCCACATACTTCTCGAAACTTCCACATCCCATCTGTCACTGAGGAACTATGTCATAGGCGCCATTTTAAATCTTATTATAACGATTATTATTACTAATTGTCAACATGTACGTGCACAACTATTTATAGATCCTACTTGATTTGTGTTTCCAACAGAGACAAATTACAAACATAATTTATAACAACAATATGCGAATAAGATAATGACCATGAATTCAAATAACGAAAATTAAATAAAATCATCTGCTTAAAGTTACAGAAAATACTGATCTACATAACAGTAGCAACAGCGCGGTTAGCAAATTATGTACTATTTTCCAGAAGGAAAAATTAATATGGTGTTACTACTCTATTGTCTCAAACTAGTATCAAAAAAAAAACTAAACCACTAAGGTTAGTAAAATTCAACAAATCAAGCATAACCCTAGGAAATATCGGGTTATTCCCTCTGCAACATATCGTACGGAGGGCAAACAAATATCAAAATACCTACCGGCTTCATTCATTGATTCATTAGTTGCTGTATTAATGATCTTACGGGTCCCTTCCCAATTGATTTACAAGTGTCAGTTCTCCCAGATGTAGTATTATCTGTGTAACAACTCGTGAAATTTCCAAGGAATTATCAGTCTAAATATTATTTATGTGATCAATAACAAAACCATCCTCGATCAATCCGTTATATACCCCAAACACGAAGCGGTGATTATAATATTTCTTCTTTCCACCAAACCTCAAATACCCCATACCATTATCCTACCCAACTGGATTCTTCAATCTTCGGTGTCTGACAATACCATCACGGGACGCCTCATAGTTTACAATCACAGGGTGTTGTCGGATTTCTTGGTTCATTTATATACTATAATATTGTTTGTCTAATTCATTGTTTGGTTGAATTAGAATCTTTCAATATAATCTTGAGGAGTTCTTATAATTTTGTCATTGACGCTGACACAATCAGAGGTAGAGTCATTGATGGAGTTTTTGTTTCTCTTATCATAATAACGCTTCAACTCTCTGTATCTCTTACCAACACAGCAGAGACACAATTGTGATATTCCTTAAACCCTAACGCACATCGTAAGTAGGGTAAGGGGTCAAGACTCCCGTTACGGACACTTTGCATATGATACCCACATAATACCTTTCTGCATGATTTGTTACACGGGGTTACTGGTCCAATCATGAGCCATTTGCAATGATTCATTATATAATATATTTTTTATTTAAATACTTGTTTTAATTATAGCATGAAGGAGTTCGAGAGATTATCGAAAATTGCGCCTTGGAAAAATGCTAAATTCAATCTCGATAAAGTCTCTACAGCACCAAAGAGTCTAATAAGTGATAGAACCATGTTGGGTAAAATCCGTGATTGTTTTAATGAATTCAAACGTGATGGAACATCTCACTGTTGGTAAATATTTCGAATTCATGGTAGCGTTGATGCTACCATGAATGATGAAAACGCAGCAGTGATAATCTCACATCTTGGGCGAAAAAAATATTTTTTAGAGTGAAATTCATTATCCGTTCAGACACGGGAGATTGGATTATCAGAGATAAATTTGACCGAATCTTGAAGGATAAAAGAACTGTCACTGTCAGTCGAGATTCCAACCCAGCAATTCTGACTGGAATTGACAAACCGTATTACGAGAGATCATATCCTGTAACAGCAGTTGTTTGGGAGATATATCCGTTAAATGATAAACCAAGTATTGAAAAACTAAAACCCATCAACGAGAATGAATTGTATAGCAGAACGAATAACAGAACACTTCACAAATGCGTTGCGTGGAAATAAATTGACCGATTTAAGACGCAAAAAAAAAAGAATGGGGCCTAACAGTAAAGGAGCACGGGGGGACAATTCAAAATGTGGCAGAGTTAGAACGAATACTATAATTCCCAATATCGGTAACGACGATAACAGGAGAAGTATTATACGAACCGAAATATAAATCGAGAGGTGCTCCAATCAAAATTATTGATCATAACGAACACCCATGGACATCTGCAGTAACAATATTTCCGCGGAATAGAACAATAAAATTTATACCCGTGGAGTTCTCCCCAGAATTCTCTGAAAAGATTTTATTTGATTTTATTTACCAGTTGAGTAAAAACGATCCTGTGTCAGTGTGGTTATTTCAGTTTTGAGTACGAAGAAGATAAATTCAATCAATTTGTAAGATCCAATGGAGAATTATACCGCACTGAAGGCCTCAATGACGCGATGAAAATACTAGCTAGTTGTTTTACAATGCATTACGACGAACAATTACTAACAAACTGTTTTACAATTCCGTCGGTTGCAGCTCATTTTGCCAGAAAGAGAAATACGTGGAAACCAAAAAGAGCTGAATTTATCACAGACATCAAATCAAGCTGGGTTGAGTATGGTCATAGTGGATTATGGAATACCAAATATGACCCCAAAACATTTATTTCGGTTGATATGGTTGCGTGTTCTCCCGGGAGTTTTCTCAAGTACGGAGAATAAGCTGAATACTTCAAGCGATTGGACATTCCAGACATGAAATGACCCGTGTTGCTATTAATGGACCACTACCTGATTTCGATTTACCTGAATTCGCTCGTGTAGTGTCATTTGAATTGGCTATAGGACTTCATCCGTGTTGTTATGTTTGGATTGGTAGGCACATATCTGAAAACACTGGATGCCAATAGTATTATTACGATATATGATTGATTCTAAAATACTGATATCGCTGATTGTCAGTGGAGCAATTATATAATATCACGCGCAGACTGAGGTTTGGTTACCACAACCCAATCTAGATAGTATAATCGATGAAAACAAAAAACAATTTCCCGATCTTGACGAAAAATATATATTGAATTGGTCCAAACAGCTATTTGAAATTAGAAAACAAGACGCAAAAGATCCTGGTAGAAGAATAATCGGTAAATTCACAGAGGGTGGAAAGTTCGAAAATACAAGATATTCTTCACTGTTGATTATAGATGATACTGAATACGATTTTATAATCGCGGATGTTACATCTAAGGGTATATATGTAAATCGTAAAGATGCTCTCTTGTCCGATGGAACCAAACTGGGTACAATCGTTACTTACAACGACGGATACTCTCTACAGTATACACATTTGAGAGCGTCTATGCTGGCTTATGCTTCTATTAATTTATTTTCGATGATAAATATATTTTCTGACACCGCAGTTTGAGTCGCGACTGATTCATTTTACATAGACATGAAACACAGCAACGCAGTGGCTAAATTCAATAATTCTGACGAGAGTTGGGGATCGTGGAGAATTGTGCGAGAAATAGCGTGTGATTATTCCAAATCAGCAGATGTTACTATTGAAGATAAATATTTGAAAAATAATCAGATATCGGAACTATCTAACGCACCGCAGATATCTGATCCAATATGTAGATACAAAACCGTTTATTTGAACGGCTGTGGTGGGTCAGGAAAGACGACTCGTGCAATTGAGTTATTTCGTAGAAACGCTAGCGTTTCCAAATCAAACATAATCGTGTTAACACCAACCCACATATTTGCCAGAGAGATGAAACAACGAGGAATTAATGAAAGCACTTATCACAGTTTCTTTCGATGGAAAGGCGATGAATGGACTCGTGATCGAATGGGTGAGAAATATATTCCTGAAGTCTTAATTTGGGATGAGACATGCACGGTGTCGTTAGATGTATTACAATCATTTATCGATTGGTTATTGCTATCGAATACAAAAGTCATCATCTGTGGCGATTATTGCCAAACACCACCATTTGTCGGTTTATCCCCACATGTTTGGCTAAAGAATTTTGTAGACTACTATGAAGAAATTAGTACTGATCATAGAACACTTGATGAACAATTACGCGAGTTCAAAAAACTAATCAGATTACAACCGGATAGAATCCAATGTGAAATCGTCCGTAAAATAATTTCAGAAACCTCATTAAAAGATTTCTGGGAAGCGTGGAGACCAAACGATTTGATAGTGGCAAGTAGAAAGATAGTCAGAGACACACTTCAGATGAAGTTATTTGAATTACATCAAGAAAAATTTGCAACACTTCTAGTGCCGCTTTGTTATAGACCCAAGGATACACGGCGACAAAATATCGAAATTGATATTCCTGGGCAGCGTGAAAACAAGCTTTAGTGTTAAATGATATTGTGTTAGTTGATATCAATATCGTCGAAGATACATTACGCGCTGATAAATCCCCGTGGACACTAGGTTACGCAGCGACAATACATTCTTCACAGGGATTAACTATATATGATACAATTGTTTGGATGGTGGAATTTAGTTTATCTCTTATGCAGAGTACGAAGAATAAATCAGCTTCGAAGAGTAGTTTTAGATGATACAATCAATGATATTGTCAGCGATGATATAATCAGAAAAAAACTATCTGGTTATAAACAACAGGATAAAAAATAACAGAGAAGTTGATATTGATGCTGAATTAATAACTACGCTTTTGTTTTTGAAACAACAACAGAATAATCACTGCGCGAGTTGCAATTGTATAATGAGTTGGCGTTGGTCGGATAGAGATCCTCGCCAATTTACCGTAGACAGAAAGAATAGCAGCGTAGGCCATACCAGAGATAATGTGATGCTAACTTGTCTGGAATGCAACAGACGAAGAGGCACTATTTAAGACCACGCGGTGGTAATTGAGTATCCTCGGGAATCACTTGTAGTTGTTGTCGAGTAAATCCTCGCTGAGGAGCAGTTGAATCCAATCTATAAATTGCTGGTCTACCCGTGGATCTTGTTATGTTAGACATTTTATGTACAGTAACACTCCAAATAGGATCAGTAGCTCTTTTTTGCCACCTTCGAGCTCCCCTGGTTCGTATAAATACCTAACACTGATATTACCGAGTATTGGTTGTTTTGAAAAATCTTTTTGCGGTTGTACGGGTATATACTTCTTTTTAAAAACTTTGTTAGGTTTCATGTTGATTTTTCTTGTAATCTCATTATTCAGCGCGGTAAGTACACCTGTTAATCTCTTGACCCAATCACGAGATCGTTTATCCTGAATAAATTCCTTCGCGTATTGATATCAAAATAACCGCTCATCAAGTGTCCGATTAAATCGTTCAACAATTGCCTGATCGCGATGTAGTGCTGTATAACCTCGTCGTAACGCGGTATTATGATTTTTCATCATTGATAGTAGCGCACCCTAAAATTCCTTGCCAGGATCAATTTGTAATAGATTTGGCCAGCGCAGAGGACCCCTTCGATAAATCCTGTCAAACGCAGAAGCCACTTCAGTTGATAATTTTGTTCTTAATGGCTCTGCTTGTTTGTATCGACTTGCAACATCAACTACAGTTAGCGCGTATTTGTAACCACCATCATGTGGTAGAAATAATATATCAGCTTGATGAACTTCATTAGGAACGGTCACATCAAAATGCGAGTAGTTAATTTGTTTAGGCGGCGTTAGATAAATTTGCCATATCGCCTGTTTGAATAACCAATTAGCCGCGGTGGTATATTTCACCGCTCCGGCGCTAGCGAGTTTACCAATTGCTGCCTTACCCCCTCCAGTATCCTCTTGGAGAATAATAAATAGATTCCATGTTGTTATTAATTACCGGCGCCAATCATCAATTTACCTTTCATAGCCGATTTTACTAACCATGAAGCCAATTTTTCTTTGAAGGATTTATCAGTGATAGAATCGAACGCATGAATTAATTTCACATCTGCGAGATGTCTATGTTGCAGATTACTGCTTTATAAACATCATCATGACCATTACACGTCTTATTAATAGCGTTTATTGAATATTCACGCGGTCGAGGTTGGTTTTGATCATCGAGTCTGATATCGAGTCTGGTTCCGGGTCCACAATAACTATACCTGGGAAGGTGTTTTTCTTCCGGATACTTTGCCCATGGTGTTCCTGGGAGTTTTACTAGCTTGGCTGCAATATCACCTCGTTTTTTTTAAAATCCTTAGAAATAAATCTAAATTTCTTTGTACTACATTGTACACACTTACCAGAAAGTGCTGATTGGTTATTTTTAGTTGTAATCGTCGTCAAGTCGTTTGTGCCAGTACGCTTCTTACATTTCACACACTATATATCCACAATATATTTATAACAACGTGAAAGTAATTGATTATTCAGCCACCCGACGCCGAGAACCTATTAAAGACAATGCGATGTTACCAAATTCTATTCGCTCGATTATAATCAGACCATCTGGAAGCGGCAAAACACAGCTACTACTTAATCTGATAACGAGATGGATGAAATGGAAGAAGTTGTATTTGGTCGCCCCGAGTGTAGACGATAAACAATGCTATGAAGTGTTAAAGGATGCTAACGAGAGAGCAATAGAAATAAACGACGAGGGTATTATTGAATTGATAACCGATATTGAGGAAGCACCGAGCATTCATGATATCGATGGAAGTATTAACAATTTAGTCGTATACGACGATGTGATGTTAGACAATTAAAAGAATCCCGCTAGGATATTTTCCAGAGGCAGGCATAAAAACACCGACGTGATATATATCACTCAACGGTACACTCAATGGATCATAATCGATTTAGAAATTTCTTTAGTCACTCTCAGTCAATCCCACACTGATTTGTGGCGATAAATTTATCAGATCCTCGGACGCAATATCGTGTCGGACTTGATAAAATATTCGGTTAACCCATAGCAGCAGAGGGGGTGAGTGACGACCATGGCGTCTTCGAGGAAGCGTTGGTTAGCCAAATGAACGCTTTTTTTACGATTTTCGAGGAAGCCTCGGTTCGCCGAATCGACGCTTCTATATAACATTTACGAGGAAGCCTCAGTTTGCCGAATCGACGCCTCCTCAAAGTTGGTATGTTCACCACCTCTGCTGCTTTCCGTGGCTCCTATTGCTATATTGGCATCGGTTGTTATCGCCTTCGTTTTGGGCCCGTGTGTTACTGTTATCCGGCCCTTTGTTAATTTCAGTCAGTCCTCTGAGGAGTAGCGACTGTTCATGCAGCTGTTCAGCAAGAGAGTTGATTTGAGATTCTAATCTCTGCTCTGTTTGTTTGATCCTTAAGTCGAAATCTCTCTCCAAGCAGCAGAGGGGATGAACCTCACAACTTTTTCCGACAAAAAATTGATTGAAACATCAAAACGAAAAATAGAGCCTTCATGCGAAATCTCATATTTTAACCCCCAAAAAAAGTCTCCATTTAGCAAACGGAGACTTTGCGATTTTTCAATCAATTTTGGTCGCAACTATGTTGTCATTCACCCCCTCTGCTGCTATAGGTTAACAAAAATAATAAATGATTTTAACCGAATATTTGATCGAGTCCTTAGGATCTCACAAACAGACTAATTGCTAACACCTCCTCTTGTAGATCAATTAAATTATTTGACTGGTCAGTGAGTCTGAAATTAATTCTCGTTAGCGAATTATTATGGCATCGCATATAGACAGGATTAACTGGATTCTCAACAATTAGGAATCCTGGAGGAGCTGTTTGAGCAAATGAATATAGAAGATATCCTTGCTGAGCTTGATTTGATTGCTCGAGATCTATTTGATAGCTTCCTTCAATTGCATCACATACTAAATTGAGCGCAATCACCGCTGAAATATTTACATTGAGCGGGGCAATATGCCTACCGCCGCCATCTTGGTCATTATTATATTTAAGGATAATTGAATCTTGTACTTGTAGCGCTTTGATAACATTTCTAACAGATTCTTTTAGATCCTCAGCGTTATATCCGGGAAACTTGAAATTATGTAGATCGGCTTCTGTGATATTTTAACTGGTTGGGAAATGTTGTTTACTGTCGCTGTTGTCATTAATTATTGTTTGAATAATTAGTTCATTGATATATTCCATATCAGATACAAGCTGATTTAGTATTTCAACGTGTTTTCGCGATTTTGTTTGCCGTAGTTGTTCTAGTTGTGTTTTATGTAATTGATTAATTACATCAAAATAAAAAGTGATGCCAATTAACGTAAATGAAATAGTAACAGCTGACTCATTTGTTCTTTTAATAATAAAATCCCGTTGCAACGTGGTTTTGTTGGTATATATGAATCTATTGGCGATTTTTACTTTTCTTATATCAGATAAATCATCTCGATATATGTGATTTATCTCATGATATGATTGTACGTCCGTGGGTAAGTCGGTGACGGCTCCGGGTGTTTTTTTCAGGCCATCCTAACACTGTTCTGTTCTTAACGAGCTGTTATAGATATCTAAAGCGTATCACTCTGTGCTTATTTTGATCGACGACGAGAGAGTCGGTTCATGAAGATTAATAGCTAGTTTTGATTCTTTTCCCGTGATTGATTTTATTCTACGCTGAATTTCAGAATTGATTTGCTCAATTTGGT
The DNA here is from genome assembly GCA_029339505.1 of Unio delphinus. Classification (NCBI taxonomy): domain Eukaryota; kingdom Metazoa; phylum Mollusca; class Bivalvia; order Unionida; family Unionidae; genus Unio; species Unio delphinus. The sequence continues at coordinate 10,365,200 of JAQISU010000135.1, read as the reverse complement.
ACGACCCAGTTGGTAACGAAACAGTTTCCCACGCTGGAGTACCATCGGGTTTATTACACAAAAACCTTAATGCGTTATTCGGTTGCTGACCGCCAAATGCAACCGATCTGATATTAGGCCAGCTATGATATGCTCTTAATTTTGCCAGCGGGATCTCGCGTACTGGAATCGGAGAAGGGAAGTTCACACTAAATTGTGGGTTTGTTGATGTTATTGATATCATGCTTGTTCGTATCGGAGTGGTATTCTCCGCGATTCGTTGAAGCAGTTGCAATTCGTTGAATTGTAGTGACATTATTATTAACGCTGTCTTCAGTTTCTTTTTCAACATCGCGGAGTTATACAACTGGGTCATCGTGGAAAATTCAACATCGGATATGAACGAATTATCTATCGACAGCGAGATTAACTCGGATAATTTCGAGTACGCGTCAAATACCACTCTGTACCGAGCTGTATAATCGGTGAGTTTTTTCTGAGAACACGATGATAATTTTTTAGTTATCGCGGTGGCGACTGCCGCGATTGTTGATGCCGCGGAGATAGCAATTGGAACTGCAATCGGAGCCATCATGGTCATCGTCGACAAAATAACCCCAGCGCTGGCCATCACACCGGACACCGAGTACACGGTGATGTCGATGATTGCTACGTTGCGTCGGTATTTTTTCATTTTTACACGATAGCGCTCAGAAAGTGATTTCAAGCTCGCGGAAAATTCTTTCACGGTATCATATCGATATCGATGAGATTGTGATACCGCTGACTCTGTCAACGGGGGTATTATCGGTTCAATTGATTTCATCGATGTCATTGCTTTTTTAATCCCGCTGGTGTTTTCAATTATTCGCTATCGTTAATGGGTTGGGATGTCGTAGGTATGGTAGCTTTAGCCGGAAAAATCATCTACAAGCTCTAAACACCAAGTTATTTTTGATCTAATGGTGGAGGTATCAACCGCGACGACATTAAAGTCTTGTCCGTGGCCCTTGAGAATTAACGTCGCGGTGCCACCTGAGTAGGTTTTACCGTCCGCGATCATATTAAATTGATGGATAGAGATCCACGTTAGCCTGTAGATACCATCGACCCACGTTGGCCTGAAGATATCGGCCCTCATTTCGACACTTCAGAGACCGATGGATAATGTAGTATAAACGTCTCTTGTCCAATATATGGTTCCATGCTCGGTCGTATACACGATATCTTTAACGCCTATGTCTGGATGCGGAATCTTTACCTTTTCAAATTTTTTTTTTAGTTTAAGAAGACCATCGTAAATATTGAGATAATTTACCATGATTCTGGTAGGATCTATCACCCCCCACCTAGCCTCCTTGTTAGAAAAGAATGAAGTCAAAAGGTCTCTGGTTTTAAGCTGTTCTTGGTCTTTAAGATACAGGTCGATGTGATAAAACCTTGTCGTGAGATCTTGGGGGCCATAATTCCCAAAAAACTTATTAACAATTTCGCTGGTGAGCTTTTGTTCGTCAATAGCGCTTTTAATTTCCGCGAGAGTCATGCCTGCCACAAGTTGGGTTGCAAAGAATTTATTAACAATTTCGCTGATGGGCTTTTGTTCGTCAATAGCTTTTTTAATTTCAGCGAAGGTCGGGCCTGTCAGAGATGTGGTTCCAGACACGGGTGTTCTCCCCATGAAATTATCCACGATGGTATTAAGTGTTGTTTGTCTCACCATAAACATATTAATATCTTTGAGAGTCATTATAGATGTAGCCGGGACACCAAAGAAAGTATAAGCGACGTAGGTATTTTGAGTATGCCTGATAATAAACTCGCTAATTTCAGCGAGAGTCGTGCCTGCCACAAGCGGGGTTCCAAAGAACTTATTAACAATTTCGTTAGTGGGTTTTTGTACCTTTTCAAAATTTTCTATTATTTTAGAAATATCCGTGTAAATATCGAGATAATTTGCCTTGATTTCGTCAGCCGTCATCATCCTTCCCGCCTCCTTGTTAAAAAAGAATAAAGATAGAAAGTTTTTAATTTCGGCAAAGGTACCAGCCGGTCTAGTATATCCGGCTGGTGCTGGATCAACTGCGGTATCTCGTGTTGCTTTTACCCTAGTATGATTAATGTGATCAGCGTGATCATTAATATCTTTTGCAAACATCATAGACGGGCCAGCTGACCTTGTATAATCATCAGAATATCTTGCTAGCCCGATTATTGTTGTTGCAACATCAACTTCACGGTCTATTGATTCAATTTCTTTTCCATCAATGAGATATCTTGCACTTTCGAATAACGCCATTATGCCATTATTAACAAAACCAACTCTGGTACCATCTGGATATGGAGTATCAGCTGCAACATTTGTTACGAGTTTTCCCTCGATTTCAAAAAACGCTTCAAAAGGCAAAAGTATTTACTGGTATCTTGAACTTGAAGTTCAATTCGCGATCGTAGGTCGGGTTGTATTGCATGATAGGAATAGTATTGATAATCGCGGACGGAATCGTCTTTGCGCACTGGGGCATCCATATCGAACGCGGGATCAGCTGTTCGTTTAAACATTTTATAACATTACTAGTGTTTTCAATTGTGAAACTCTTTGTAATCATCGTCGTTTTCGTTTTCGTTTCAACCCACTTCCTGCTATCGCGTTCATGATGGCGCTATCTGTTACCGCGAAGCTGTCAATGGCGACGGAGTCACCGAAGCAGCCAACGACGCTAGTTTTTCTTCCACTGCGTTCTTTATTGCTTTGCTGATTTTTGCAGGCATCACTGTCGTAGACGGCAGCACTGTTGGCTTCTTTCTCACTAATGATGCTATTTTATCTTTCGCAGCAGAAAATGCCCTTCCGGCAAGATTCCGAACCAAATCTCCGATTTTGCTGGTTCTCTTATCACGAATAATATCAATGGCTTTCATTGATAATTGTTTAGCTAGCGGCGCCACTTTTGGGGCTATTCTTGTAAATAACCTTCGATGGTACTGCCGAGACCATCTCCGTACCACGCGCGGTAAACGGGCAATCGTGAGTTCACCACGTAGACGCTTACGGGTTTATCATGGTTGTAGTGTATAATCATCTTGTTATAAAACTAGTAGTTTTTCAATTACTGATCAATCGCTAAGATCCATAGGATTTTCATCATAACCATGAGCGTCTCTGTGATTTTCAACTAATTCAGCAATGAGTTCTCGATATACATCAATGTCCTTAATACCACCGGCAAATAATCGTCTACAGATATCAGCTGCTTCATTAATTACTTCCGGTGAGTTATTTCCGGCTCGTTTCCCGCCGATGAGAACCTCTAACCGTGATATATCACTGAGAATATTACCAGGGCAACTAACTAGACCACTACCTGAAATTACTGGCAATTTCTGAGATTTAGAAAATCCCTCCCCACTACTATAATCATGTGCTTCCTCCGGTTTTTCTAAATCCGTACTTTGTAAATAACTAAAAGGATCATCATCATCTCGATCAGATGGTCCAGGCGAAAGTCCAAGCGAAGCTTGGGGTGGTAGTTGTCGTTGAGATTCTTCTTGTTTAGCAGGTTAAAAAGATATTGCTTTTGCAGGTTGTCGTCGCCGCTGCAGTCTTTGTGGTTTTCCTTGTGATTTTTGTTCTTCATATTTATTATACACTGTACTCACCATTTTGATATATTCAATATATGACGCATTCTCGCTGTTAACTTTACCCGTATCAGTTTTAATTTTGTAAAATATATCAGCCCAATGTTGTATACCTCTTACATACTTGTGCTGTTCTGGTTTTAACATTTTCTTTCTGTTTTCATACGTCGTAACAACAAGTGCAGGAAACTCTGCATGGTCAGTCTTATCAATTGTTGCTAACCCTTCTTCGTTAAATCGAGCGCGTAATTCATCTATTATTTTATCATTGGTCTTTTTCGGACCAGGTGGGTTTTTTTGTAACAACGCTGATGTCTTTTCAGTTTCCGCTGCTATCTTTTCAAGCGTATCAAGCAGCGGCGCCTTTGCTGATCGTTCTCGCTCAGGAATATCTCCGTATATCGCTGCTTCAGTTAACTTTTTCACATCTTTGGTCGCACTTGTTATCGGAGTAAACAGTTGTTCACTTGACACAGAAAAGTCAGTCTGCGCTTGTTGTCGTTGTTGAAGTTTCTCGCGAAGTCTGTCTCGAACCCGCATAAACTTTTTAATTGCTGCTAGCCGCTCTCGGGCTAATCTAGTTGTAAGCGATTCACCTACCATATATTGTTTGTGAACTGAATTTTCAAATGTGAAACTATCACAATTAAATGCTGTGTTATTAAATAATGTACCATCAAGCTAACGTATCCATCTCCGACTAGGTTAAACTGTACGACGCTATTCGCGAGTGTTTCAGAAATAACATCGCTGGGAGTTTCAAAATTGTAATATCTGAGAACGGCGATGAACGATTTTTGTTAACGACGCGGCAACAACAACAACTACGTAAAAACGGAGGCGTTGCGATGATTACTTGCTACCACAACCAGATCATCCAGTACGCACATAACTGCATGAGCAAACCCAAACTGCTGTGTATTTTTTCAGGAGAAAATCCTATGTAACAAGTGTTACTCTTGGCCGAGCTTTTGACGTATTGCTTCAACGGTGCTAAATAGCGTTATAAATGCATTAATGTCGTTACCGTACAAACAAGCATTGATGGACTTTTTAATTCCTTTCACGAGCCTGTACATCCTAGGTAAAACATAACGACCCTTACTAGACTGATACTCAATATCTTCATATTCCGAGGTAATCTTGTCGCAGTCGAGACCTTCAGATAATACTATCCCTCGATTTTTTAAATTTGAGATTTCAGCAATTATAACATTTACATCTTTGATATCCATTATCATAAAAATATAATATAATATATTACCTCTAATTATTAAAAAAAATTGCAAAATAAATGGCAGAATATTATGAGCGGTTATTCATTCATGAGTCCCTTATTCAGGCCTTTGTGTCTTTCATAGGGTCTTTCTTTGGGCCGGCAATCCATTCTGGATGCCCTATTTGATTGTATTTCATTTTTGGCCTTGTGACCCCATGACCGTTTCTATTGGCCGGTAGCCCATTCTGTTCTACCCTATGGGGTTCCTCATGTGATTTTAGAGCCTTCATCAATTTCTGCCATTTATTTTACGTCCAAGTACTTTGACACAAACATATAATCTCCGGCGAGGGGACCTAACTCAGCAAACACTGGGTTAGGTCTCTCAGAAGGTATATGTTTGGGGTGGACGTAACTGGGCGAATTTTTCGAAAGTCGATCCAACCAATCAAAAGCTACCCAATTAAATTAACCCGGTTGCATGATTGTGACAAAAGACAACCACACGCTCGGGTCAATGGCGTGGGTTAGGTTTGATCGGTCGGATCGACTTTCGAAAGCCCCAAGCTTATAACGAGTTATAATCTATATAAGGTGACTAATACAACCCCGCTGATTCATGAGTGTTGTTATTTTATTTCCTTGAATTACTTATTAATGCTGTTTCACAACATTTAAAACAGACAAATATTTGTATAAAACACTACACAAAAATATAGTTGTTAGATAACTACGTGTAGTTACCGATTAGGTCACAAAGAGGAATTTTTAATATATAACTGCAACTCTCACATAGTGATTTTAACCACGCCCACTTACTTCAATGAATGGGAACCACCATTCCGGCTGAGCGAACATAGGTAAATTCGTTGAATTATAAAGAACGTTAATGTAGATAGTCGAAGGGTTTAAATAAAAACAAACAAAACTTAAATCATTCTGTAGATTACTGGACACTATTCTTGTTAAGATGATGCACAGTTTTAGCCAAGCGACAACAGGAGATACTTGACTATAGAGACATACAAAATACCAAATCGTATTGTCTGTCTAAAAAGTGTTAAGTTGTACTCTACCGAAGCTCATGTATACTCCATTACAGTCACGTGTGCGCGCCACGTCAAATACCTCTCTTTCTACAGGTAAGAAAGCAGACGACACCTCGACGGTCATAATACAAGGGAACTTAGTGAGTAGAGTGTTATGAGCGGCGGCGGACTTATACATAAAGGATTTATCTTCCTTGAATCGTTTCAGGTGTAAACGAATTTTATTTTATGACCATTGTTTTTTGATAGAGCTGTTGTAATTATATTTTCTGCAACAAATTGTATTGAAGTCCTACAAATGTCAAAGTATCTACTGGCTTCATTTTTTGATTTTAAGATTTTCTCTTCATTATTTTGTAAATCAAACGATTTGACCCCCCTAGGGCGTTTTGAGTGCCTACCAGCGTTGCTTTTTAAAAGGTCATCGCGCTGCGAAATGGCTTGAAGATTCTCAGGACAATTATCAGCCTTCACGCCATTTATGTGATCAATAACAAGGCCGTCATTGATCGGTCCATGAAATACTTCATAGATTATTCTGTGACAGAGATATTTCTTCTTCCGGGCTGTAAACATCAAATATCCAATATTATTCAGAAATCCAACCGGTTTCTTTAGTCTGCAGTGCCTGACAACACCATCACTGGAGGCTTCATAATTAACAAGCACTGGATGGGGTCTGAAATCTTGGCTCATTTGTATAATAATACTACTTGTCTAATTTATTATCTGCTTTAATTATAAACCTCTGTATATAATCTTGAGGGGTTTTGATGACTTTGTCATCGTTAGGGTCAATGACGGTATTTTTTATTCGTTTGTCATAATAGCGTTTTAGTTCCCTATATCGTTTACCGCCGCAACTGATACATAATTGCGATTTTCCCCTTATCCCCACCCCACATCGGAGGCACGGGAGGGGGCGAAGGGAACCGTTGCGAACGCTTTGTAAATGATACCCACAGAATTCGCTTCTGCATGATTTGTTACACGGGGTCGCTGATCCAATCATAAGCCATTTGCAGTGATTCCTTATATATAAATTTTCTATTTAAATACTTGTTTTAATTATATGAATGATGAATTCGAGAGATTATCAGCGATTAAGTCTTTAAAAAATGTGAAATGTAATCTCGATAGAGTCTCTAATACACCAAAACGTCTAATCGGTGATGGAACTATACTGAAGGAGTTTAAGAGATTATCGAAAATTAAGCCTTGGAAAAATATTAAATTCAATCTCGATAAGGAGTTCAAGAGATTATCGAAAATTAAGCCCTGGAAAAAAGCTAAATTCAATCTCGATAAGGAGTTCAAGAGATTATCGAAAATTAAGCCCTGGAAAAATGCTAATTTTAATCTGGATAGAGTCTCTGATACACCAAATCTCGATAAAATCTCGTATATACCAAAACGTCTAATCGGTGATAGAACTATACTGGGTAAAATCAGGGAGTGTTTTAATGAATTCTACCGAGACGGTGCAGTACACTGATGGTCGACATTTCGAATAATTATTGAAGATGTCAATGTACCCAACATCGATGCTACTATGAACGATGAAAGAGCAGCTGAGATAATTTCACATCTTGGCTGGAAATCCAAGGGTAAATTGCAAAGCAATTCCCAACAGAAATATTTTTTCAGAATAAAATTCATTATCGAAGTCGAAGGCGAATGGATTATCAGGTATAAATTTGAACCAATACTCAAGGAAAAAAAAAACTGTCATTGTGAGTAGAAATTCCAAACCAGGAATTCTAACTGGAATTGACAAACCATACTACGAGAGATCTTATCGTGTAACAGAGATTGTTTATGGGATATATCCATTAAATGATAAATCCGATATTGCAAAACTAGCTCCTATGAAATATTCTAGTTCACTGAATTGTGTAGCAACACGGGTAATGGAACACTTCACTTCACAAATGCATCCCGAGGAAATAAACTAACTGATCTGCGACGTAGGAAAATAACCGAATGGGAACTGACAGTGAAACAGCACGGTGCAAAGATTTCTGATATAGCTAAATTAGAAACATTATTAAGATTCCCAATATCAGTAACGACAATAACCGGAGAAGTTTTACATGAATCAAGATATAAATTACAAGGAGCGCCAATACAAATTATTGATCATAACGAACACGCGTGGACACCTGCAGTAACAATATTTCCACGAGATAGAACCGTGAGATATATCCCTGAAGAATTCCTCAGGGATGTTTTCTATGAAGAGAAATTATTTGATGCTATTCATACGTTGTGTAAAGATGATCCTGTGTCAGTGTGGTTACTTAGTAGTGCTGGTTCCAAATCAGGATGTGATCAATTTGTAAGACCAAATGGTGAATTATATCGCGTTGAAGAGTTAGATACTAGAATGAGAAAAATTGCTAATGATTTTTCACCGGAGAGTGGTAATTGAGTATCGTCAGGAATCACTTGTAATTGTTCGCGTGTAAAACCCCGCTGAGGGGCAGTTGAATCCAATTTATAGATTGGAGGTCTACCAGTTGATCGTGTTATAGTAGATATCTTGTGTGCAGTAACACTCCGAATTGGATCAGTAGCCCTTTTTGTGCCACCTTCAAGCTCTCCTGGTTCGTATAAATACCTAACAGTGACATTACTACCAAGAATTGGTTGGGAAACGCTAGAATCGTTTTGTGAAATTCTTCGAATTTCCATTTTAGGTATAGCCTTTTTTTCAATCGCATTGATAGGTTTCATGTTGATTGTTCTAGTAATCTCAGTATTCAGTGCGGTTATCACAGCTGGTAACCATTTGACCCATTCACGGGATCGCTTTTCTTGAATAAATTCTTTTGCGTATTGATATCCAAATAACCGCTCAGCAATCGTCCGATTAAATCGTTCAAAGATTGCCTGATCGCGATGTAACGCAGTATGTCCTCGTCTGATGGTGACATTATGATGTTTCATTGTTGATAACACTACACCCTGAAATTTCTTGCCAGGATCAACTTGTAACAGATTTGGCCAGCGTAGTGGACCTCGTCGATAAATCTTTTCAAATGCAGAAGCAACTTCAGGTGATGATTTTGTTTTTAACGGCTCTGCTTGTTTGTATCGACTCGCAATATCAACTACGGTAAGCGCGTATGTGTAACCGTTGTCATGAGGTAAAAATAATAAATCAGCTTGATGAACTTCATTAGGGACAGTCACATCAAAATGCGAGTAATTAATTTGTTTAGGCGGTGGTAGATAAATTTGCCATATCGCCTGTTTAGATAACCAATGAGCCGCAGTGTTTTTTTTCACTTTTGCAGCGCTAGCGAGTTTATTGATTGCAGCGCTACCCCTCCAGTATCCCCTCGGAGAATAATAAATAGATTCCATATTATTAATTACCAGCGCCCATCATTAATTTGCCTTTCATAGCTGATTTTACCAACTACGAAGCCAAGTTTTTTTGAAGGATTTATCAGGAATAGCATTTAACGCATGAATTAATTTCACATCCGCGAGATGCCTGTGTAGCAGATTGCTGCTTTCATATGCAACATCATGAGCATGACACGCCTTATCAATGGCGTTTATTGGTTCTTCACCACGTCGAGGTTGATTTTGATCATCAAGTCTGATATCTAATCGTGTTCCGGGGCCACAGTAGCTATATCCTGGAAGATGTTTTTCTTTGCCCACGGAGTTTCAGGGAGTTTTACTAACTTGGTTGCGATATCACCTCCTCGCTTTTTTTAAAACATCTCCGGATTGTAAGATCTTTGATTTTGTAGAAACAAATCTAAACTTTTTTATACCACATGTTGCACATCTACCAGTAAGTGCTGATCTGTTATTTTTAGTTGTAATCGTCGTCACATCATTTGTGCCAGTACGCGTTTTACACTTCACACAATATAGATCCATAATTTATGTATAGAGATATGAATATAATTGATTTTTCAGCGACTAAAGCAAGAGAACCAGTTAAGCGTCATGCAGCGCTACCAAACTCTATTCGCGCAATTATAATCGGGCCATCTGGATCGGGCAAGACGCAATTGTTGCTCAATTTAATAATGAGATGGATGAATTGGGATAATTTGTATTTAATTGCCCCCAGCGTAGATGATCAACGATGCTATGAAGTGTTAAAGGATTTTAACGAGAATGCATCAGAAATTAAGGGTGAGAATATTATTGAATTTATTACAGATATTGACGAGGCACCATCAGTAGAAGACCTCGATGGAAGTATCAACAATTTAGTTGTATACGATGATGTGATGTTAGATAAACAAAAAAAAACAGCTAGGATCTTTTCTAGAGGTAGGCATAAAAACACTGATGTGATATATGTCACTCAACGCTACACTCAGGTTCCAAAAGTGATCAGAGATAACTGTAATATTCTTGCTGTGTTTAACGGCGTTGATACTCATACTCTTAGAAATATTTGGCAAACTTGGTGCTGCGGTGATATGGATCATTATCAATTTAGAAATTTCTTTAGTAATGCTCAGTCAACCCCACATGGATTTGTGACAATAAATTTACATGATCCTCGGACTCGATATCGTATCGGACTCGATCAAATATTCGGTTAAAATCATTTATTATTTTTGTTAACCTATAGCAGCAGAGGGGGTGAATCACAACATAGTTGCGACCAAAATTGATTGAAAAATCGCAAAGTCTCCGTTTGCTAAATGGAGACTTATTTTTGGGGGGAGTTAAAATATGAGATTTCGCAGGAAGGCTCTATTTTTCGTTTTGAGGCTTCAATCAATTTTTTGTCGGAAAAAGTTGTGAGGTTCACCCCCTCTGCTGCTCTCTACCTTGCATCTCTAGTGGCCGCTTTCTACCATGGGCTGGTAGTGTAGTTTCTTGACGACCATCCTAATTTCTTGCAGGTAGCTTGTCATAGTTAGTGATGGTAGTTAGTGATGGAGTCGAACGTATGGTGAATGTGGCTCTTGAGGAGTTCCTTCCTCAGTGAAGACCAAAACTTCTGTCTGAGGAGGCCATCCTTATCCTCTTCTCTGATTTCGCCCGCTTCGATTGCAGTCCGGTGAAGTTTCTCCAACCTGCAAGCAAAGGTCATCACAGAATCCCCTTCTCTTTGGAAAGAGTTGAAAAACTCTTGCATAATCATGCCTTTAATCGACATATTTACAAAGGAAGTATCGAGGCGCTTTAATAAGGTTTCAATGGATACTTTCTCGCATAATGATATAACGGTATGTCTCGCCCTGCCCCGTAAAAACCGTCCGATAACCTGAGTTTTGATCATTGGGGGATTTTCAGGTATAAGACATTTTACCTCGAAGCTTCATTCGTAATATGTAACGTCACCTTTCTGTGTTGGGTCATCCCCCGAAAAGAAAGGGATATTAGGTACTACGGAGGAAGTAGTTGGGGTGGGGATAGCGTTGGCTGCGGTATAAGTATCCTTTAAACCAAAGAGTTCTGAAGCACTTACCTGAACCTAGGGCTTGATGTCCTCACTCGGTATACGATACCGCATGAGCGAGCCCCTCCCAATTCATGCAATTTAAGTGCTTTGCGACAAAGGGGTAGACGGGGTATATCAGATTTGGCTGAGGGTACAATGGGTTTAAGTTGGGCTCCCGCGAGCATTACCACATATCAACTGGCATTCAATGCCTGTATCATTTCATCATCTCTCATGGGGTTCTTAATTGTAGCCATCATGAAAACTGCCCTATACAAATCGCGCGTATATCTAACCACTGCAAACAAATCGTATGATGGCGGTCGGTTGTATAACCACGATTCAGTAAAAAAATAAAACTATTTACCAACGCTAAAAAAATAATTAAGTTCTTACATTTTCTTTATAGTAGATATCAATATCACTTCAAAATTGCTTTATGTATTGAAATATGCTGACAATTCTAAATAGCTCCCTAGAAACTGTCTGGCACGCCTGAAAATATCGAGTGCAATCTTTTACATATAATAACATATAATAAATAGATAATGGTGTATACATATTTAGCCATAAAACATTAATGTAAATAGTTCTATCACCTAGCTTTCTGCCACTTTCACTCGGGCGTTGAAGCGCTGTAAACTTGTGTGAGTGGGTTTAAAGCATGGTGGTATGTCAGATAAGGCCAGATAACTGTCTTGTCAAGTCAACAACACCTCACGCAGTGTCTATAAAATCATCGTATCTGTGGTGGTCAGATAATCTAATTATAATTCACAACAACCTGTATATTTTTCAATAAACTAAACTGACCTACCCTCTTTCAATAATATAAACAGAAAGTAAACATTTGCATGTTCATGGTAATTGCTATAAATGTCAATGGAATGTCCACTGAATTAACGAAGCATTATATTGGGTAACTAGCCAGTCCTTGCATTTGCTAAATATTATGCCTTCGCGTGTTATATAGCCAATAGGTCAACTGGCCGAACTCATAACAATGATCATGACCTCGATTTGACAGTGATTACTATGGCGCATCTAACAAGTGGGTCGAACCGTGCTGCTACAGCGTGTTGAACTAAACGAATAGAATGATCGAAAAATATTAGCCATAAGCGCAAACATAGAGTTAGAACAATATGACTATTATGTGCAAATGGCAAATGATATTGAATAAGCCAACAAAATTTGATGGAAAAAAACACAGCATTTCCAAATCCAAGAGCCCTTCCTTTCGAAACTTTAACACTAATTAAAAAAAACCACATAGCACGAAATATTCATTACTCCGCCTCCTATATATACACAGTTAAATGTCTATCAGCTGTGAAGATAATCGTCTGACTTTCCGTGACGTCATCATACTGTCATCAGAGTTCGGTTTTCATCTTCAGAGAAACACTACGAACGTAGAAAGTATGTACACAAGTTTCCTGTTCGGGGCCAGAAAAGAACACTAAATCATTTAGAAGCGCGCGTTAGCGTCCTCCAGTATGCTCGCACTTTCCAATGCGAACTCCTTTTCGGGATCCCTTGGTGGAGGCCCTTCGGTCTGGTTTACCAGTCAAATACGATCTTCTCTCCATCCCACGTCCCACAGTGGGCACCAGATGTGAGCAATCTTTTATTTCGGGTTGAAATGATAAAACTTGTTTAGAAGCATTTTGTTACTTTGGCGGGGAATTGATTTTAATACTCGTGAAGCACCGGATTCATGCACTGTGATCGATCACTCACTCACTCGCTCACTCATGACAAACATGCACACTGGTACACGGCACAAGTCCTGGTCACGACAACATGACTACAACTGAGATTGATTTTTATCACATCAAAAAACATCTGCCACCGGAAGATAAGTGCGAACTGCAGGCCTATTACTGCTTTTACCACAGTAAAATCGACGCGTATAAGTCTGCGTGTAGGTACTATAAATGTGTTTTGTCGATCACGACTGTTGTGCCAATCGCGTTGACCGCAGCCGGTATCGTGTCTACTGGCGCTACACCCTTTTCCGTTCTTGCTGATTTTATCCTGATGCTCAAAGGGATAGAACCCAAATTAGAAGCCCCAGAAATGGTCAACAAAAAAGGGCTCAACACAATCAGGTTCATATTTGTTAAGTGACATATCTGACATGCCCATCCTGATCTTGAAACTGAGAACGGTAGATGAAATCACCATCGATTGGTCATAAAGATACTATACATTCTGGTAAAGACAATGAGCTAGATGAGCCTGGCTAGGTGGGGTGGGGGTGGAGATAGCTACATACAAAAACGGTATTGAAGAAGTAAAAACAACTCATTTTGCTTTACATGGTCACACCGCTTTTAGCGAACGATGGCAGTGAACTAGAAAGCGACTGAAAACACGAGACACGAAATCTATTTTGAACATTGTCACAATTAACTTATTCCATTGTTTTCGTAAATATTTTTATACCACTAATTATCTCAACCAAATACGTCTCATCGCACAATAATGGCCAATAACGAATTAAAATTATTGGTTCAACCTGTGTCAGAAAGACTGATTCAAATAATAATTTTGACAAAAAGCATATTCTATTTGACAATTTGATAGCTTGCAAAAATTAGTAATGCAAACATTTAGTACTTACACTTCACATCGATCACATAATCATTGCTTGAAACTGACTTTGCCAGTGAATCCTCATAGGCAACACATGTTAGCTTGGCTCCATTATCTTGTCTTGTAAGACTGACAATTGTAAATTCTGTTCCCAGGATTTCATAGCGTCATCCTGTTGTAATAAGTTGGTCATTTAGTTTCCACTCAGATATCATAATCATGCTATGGTCAGGAGGTGCACTGTTGGACATAGAAGAACAATTCAGGCGGTAGTCAGACTCAGAAACAGCAGAACCAGTGAGTGCAAAAATCTCGGGCCTTGACGGAGATGCTAAATCAAAGTCAATGTTTTAATTGGATTAAAATAGAATTCTTGATTAATTTGATTGCGCTCAAATAAATTAAGTTTTGTATTTCAAAGTTTTCATGATTTTTATGATGACCTCCTTTAGGACCAATTGCCATAAATATCAGATAATATAACCCACTTGTAACTCGTTCCATATAAATGCCCCTAATTTTCCAGCTAAAGACTTGCCTATTGCATAGTAAAGTGTTGACATCAGATAAGATTTCAACAAATGTAAGTGCCGATTCAAAAGTGATCACCTAATAATTGACTTACATTTTATTATGCTGTCAATATATCTTTTAGCAAGAAGTATAACTGTTTATATATAAATATATATATATATATATATATATATATATATATATATATATATATATATATATATATATATATATAAGTCAAAACATATAAAAGTTAAAATTTTCTTAAAAAAACTATTGTTTCAAGGCTTATAAGGTACATTAATACATGGCAATATTTTATTTTATCGTCGCTTTTAACTAAAGGAAGGAGCTTGCGATGGAACATGTACGTCAAACGCTGTCTTATCACGATATATATATATATATATATATATATATATATATATATATATATATATATATATATATATATATATATATATATAGGTTACTGCATTTGTATGGGAAAATATGAACGAGTTTTTCGGATGGTTATACTGCACGACCTTGTGAGTGCAGTATATCCATCCGACAAAACGAGCTTTTTTTTTTCCTTATATGCTCATTTTCTTATTCTACATAATGTTTAATTATATTAACAAAATACACTACAAGAAACAAAGTAACAGAATGTATGCCGTATTCCAAAACTAAAAACACAAGCGCAGATTCATCATTACACAACATCATTAATACTGTGCTCATAACACCGCCCAGATAAATTTGAACTTAGTCGCGCGCTCGACATAACTATCGAAAGAAAATGGCGTGTCTAGTTAAAATTGAAATTTGTTTTCATATTGTGAATGAATGCGCATTGCAACAACTTTTCCATTTGATCTGGACTGAATAGATTTTGGTATTGTTTTCGATTCTACAAAATTTCGTGATTATGGACTGGATTTATATGTAACTAATTCCATATGATTGAATAAGCGAGGGAGAAGAATGTTGACATCTACAAATGTGTTTCTGCTTCTGTCATCGAATCTTTGAAATCAAAATGTAGGAAAAATCTGAAGTCTTTCAATTACAATTATCAAAACGACGCTATGGAATATAATGCTTATATAATTTTGAGTGCAGTAAGGAGGATGTAATAGCACTTTTATTCGATATTACAGTACAATTTCGAAATGTGTAATCAAAATTGGGAACCTATGACATGTCTCATGCAATTCGGATTTGTAGAACTAAGAAAGTACATTTTGAGAAAATTTAGGATGTAAAACTGTAAGTATATTGTTTTGCCATTCTTATTACCAAGCTAAAGAAGACAATTTCTCTTCTCACTTGTTGTACCGCTCCGGTGGCCTAGTGGTTAGAGCGTCCGCCCCAGAAGCGGGAGGTCGTAGGTTCGATCCCCGGCCGAGTCATACCAAAGACTTACAAAAATGGTACTAACAGCTGCCTCGCTTGACGCTCAGCATTAAGAGGTTAGTGTTAGGACTGGTCGGCCTGGTGTCAGGATAATGTGACTGGGTGAGACATCATGCTACATGTCTGCGGCATGATGTCTCAGTGCTAGACATCACTATAAACTGCCTCACTGCAGACATCGTAGCGATATGACTGAAAAATTGTTAAAGCTACGTTAAAAATCCTAATCAAACAAACAAAAAAATCTTCTCACTTGTATCTTATTTGTAAGGATCCTTTCTGGCGTCCACTGTATAGCTAGTCTAAATCTGAAACATTGTATCAAAAACGTTAACGGGGAATGTGCCAAAGCAGCTGGTATCTGGCAGTCCATGAAACATCTGCTTTAGTTCATTCAGAAACAAATTTAATCAAGCAGAACGTAAAGATCCTTCTACGCGAGTGTACATGAATATGCTTACAAATCAAAAGTGCTGGGATGATATTTTCAATGCAGCGTGTCTCACGCTTGTTATCATACAGCCATGGCTGCACATTTTAATATCACGTTCAGTCGCCTGCTTTGTTTTCAACAGCTTTCAGTTTCTTTTGTGATTCGATGAATTCATCCACGTTTTTAACTTTCGCATCTCTTCTATCAAATGGTTCAAACGGTTGGTTAACTTCATCCACAGACAAATAAAGTAAATAAAAAGTGCTGGCGTCTGCGTATATTATTTGTTTACAATAGAATGTAGTTCCTTGAGTGCAATAAGTTGCACGCGGATTCAGTATGGGGGAAATATTGCACGATCCTGACAATATAAAGTCAGCGGAGAAAAAAATGAGTATATAATATATATATATATATATATATATATATATATATATATATATATATATATATATATATATATATATATATATATATATATATATATATATCTGATTATAGTTTTGTTAAAATATCGAAATATCGTCCAGATATTAAAGTTTACATTCCAGAAATTTAAGTTAAAGTTACATTTCAACCTTATGAGATGTTCGACATTAGCTAGTGGGGCATGGATATGGTTTGTCACGCCGAATATAGATTTTATGGTATTAGCTATACTTTTATTTAGACATATTCAGCATTTCAAAAGTTTTCTTGCGCACAGTGATATAGCTCACATAATTTAAATTTTATATTATCATGACCTTGACCATATTGCAGGGACATTCCTATCGGATATGACACAATCTCTATACTTGGTTCGAAAGAAGCTACAGTTCAGCGGAAATACATTAAGTGTTTCACTGTCTATACACCGAAAAAGGACACAAAATGCATAGTTGCATTTTCCATCACAGTTATATTACCGTTTGCGTAGTGGGGAGAGAGAGCAAACTAAAGTATGTGACACACCCTCTGTTAATATATTTCTTCTGGTTCGGATCCTAACCCTTGAGGCTGAGACAAAGCTGTGGTACACGACATTTGCCCCAGTATATATATCTGTGGAGATTTTGACGAAAATCTTGCCAAAGATAGCAAATGTATGGACTAGAGAAGCAAATCTTAACTGACACATGAACATACACAAAAACAATCAACAAAACATAACACACCTGCCTCAAATATGCGTATAATAAATATAAAAGAGAAAACCTTATCTCTGTATGAACATTTATTCAGACGGGGCACCACTTGCAAAATTGTATACTCAGTAGATACAGCAAAGTAATGTTGTACACGCCATTGCAATTAAATTCATAAACCTACACATGTAGGTTTATTTTTTATTATTTTTTTTTGGGGGGGGGGGGTGAATGCGTTTCTTATATTTACTTTTTTTGACTGCAATATATTGTTATTGAAGCCAAGTCAATCTTATAATTAATAAAACAAAGTTTCCTACAATCAAGTATCTATAGTTGTCTAAATAAATTCCATTCATAATTACAAAACTGGAAACAGTGTATGCTAGTTAATTGTGTTATTTCATTGCAATGTATGTATCTGCATTTTAAAAAGTTCAACTTTACAACGGAAGAGCTCAATAACCACAAATCTGTGATTCTCAATTATCAATATTATAGGTTACTCTCTTGTTTTACATTAGAGAGGGAAAACAGGACTGATAATAATGGTAATAATAATAAAGCTACTAATGCTAATAATAATGCGAATAATAATAATAATAATATTGTTGTTGTTGTCGTTGTAGGGTTTAACGCCATTTTTAAGCACAAGATAGGCTATACATGGCGGTCAGTATAGTGGATGAAGATCCCGGGAAAGCCCCGTAAAGAACCACCGACCCACGAGAAGCTACTGGCAAGCTTTCTCATATACCCACATTGGCCGAACCCGAGACTAGAACCACGCAGTCAGAGGTGAGATGACAGTGATCCGAACGGTAAGCGCTTTAGACCACTCGACCACTCGGGGTCCCAATAATAATAATAATAATAATAATAATAATAATAATAATAATAATAATAATAATAATAATAATAATAATCAACAGAAGAACAAAGAACAAGAAGAAAAAGAAGAAGAAATGTAAAATATAGGTCAGTTCCCTTCGTTGGTATGGATATAGCACTAAATGTTATATATACAATTGTCTTGATTATTGATTCCAGAAGGAAAAGTAAACTATCAAGTTTAACCGACGGCAATGAAGAGTAAAATACGGTCACTTTGAAAAACATTAGGATGTAGTAGTTACTCTAATTCATCTTCTCGCATGTAAATATTATCGCACAGAAGATACAACAATCCAATATTGTCACGAATATTAATGAAAATGTAATTTACGCCAGCTAAATGCAAAATGTAGGCTGCAATAACCTCTTATTGTAATATTGGTAGAGATACATACAATCATTGAGTTTTGATGATTGTGACACGAACATTGCTGAACCCAGGCAGGGAAGTATGAAATATGGCGTCACATTTATATATGTCGGTAATGGGTTTAGTACTCATCAGTATGAATCCCTCAACACTGTTTAATCAATTGTTGTATAATAATATATACACCGTGTGCACCAGAATCTATTTTGGTCATGAGCTAATCCGAAAAATTATTTTAAGCCAGTAAAATGTGAGATACCGGTCAAAACTAAATTCTTATATATATATATATATATATATATATATATATATATATATATATATATATATATATATATATATATATATATATATATATGTGTGTGTGTGTGTGTGTCTGTGTGTTTGTATGTATGTATGTATGCATGTATGTATGTATGTATGTATGCATGCATGTATGTATATCCATGTTCGTGACCACTCTTTTATATGTTATATATGTATATAAATAAGCCTGGATCTTGCTTATAATCATGATCATCCATAATCGTGCAAGAATAAGATCATTGAAGCTTGAGACTTAAGAGAAGAGCTTTAAGATCTTTATTATAAGTGGTATTTTCACCCATTCATACTCAAATCAAGTCGATAATGATTTCTTCTTATATCATGGTATGCTGCATAGATTTTACAACTTATTATATCCTTGTACAGTGTTGAATCTTTGCGGTAAAAAGTACCTCATTGTGAGACTTTTCTCGTTTCTTGCCATCCAAAGTATAGTTATCTATCTGTCTAGCTATTGGCTTCGTCACATTGTTAAGGTAGACTTATTGTATTCCAATTCACATATAGCAAAACATCTGTTCTGATAAATAAATTATCCTATAACTACTAATATGTAATGTAAGTTACAGATTTCGCAATTCCTAAACAAATTATTAGGTACATCAGAAAAGCTTAACGTTTTAACTTAATTTCCAAAATTGTACACATTTGTGAATTTTGCCATTGACCACGACTGTAATGGTTTGCAATAAACCCCCAGAGATACATATGTTGAGTTATCTATCGCAGCATAATTAATCATCGAATACAACTAGATTATGACAATATAATTGTTCATTGATTCTACCTAGCACAGCATATAATCATAATATTCGAATGTCAGAATTCACTTTCTATTTTCAATCTAACCTCAGTGCTAACTATAAAAGGATGAAAAAGATCCTCAGAAAATCAGTAGGCCCTTGTGATGGGCCTTTGTTCCAATTTGCCTAACAAAGTGATTCAATAATAAGAAAAAATAATGTGCCTTTGGAAATTTTTAGTGGCCATCAAAAGGATTGGTGGATTCCGTACTTCTAAAATTGCTCCATCCTATGGAGCAGCAGAGAGGGTGAACAGACCAACTTTTACAGGCGTCAATTTAGCAAACTGAGGCTTCTCGAAATTGCTTATATAGGCCTCAATTTAGCAAACTGAGGCTTCCTTGAAAAATACTTAATTAATATTTTCATTAAATTTAGTAAATTTATGAAAAATTTAATTAATATTTTCAGTAAAAAAAAAGACGCCATTGGCGTTTGCGTTCACCCTCTCTGCTGCTATGAAAATCTTCGATTTTTACTAACTAAATATTTGATCAAGTCCGACACGATATCTCGTCCGAGGGTCTGATAAATTTATCGTCACAAATCCGTGTGGGATTGACTGGGCGCGGCTAAAGAAATTTTTAAATTGATTATGATCCATATCGCCACCGCACCAAGTTTGCCAAATATTTCTTAGCGTGTGTGTATCAACACCGTTAAATACACACAGCATATTGCAGTTATCTCTGATCACTTTTGGTATTTGAGTGTAACGTTGAGTGACATATATCACGTCGGTGTTTTTATGTCTACCTCTGGAAAATATCCTAGCAGGATTCTTTTGATTGTCTAACATGATATCATCATATATGACTAAATTGTTAATACTTCCGTCGATGGAGTCAATGCTAGGTGCCTCTTCGATATCGGTTATAAACTCAATAACATCATCGCCGTTAATTGCTAGCGCGGCTTCGTTAAAATCCTTTAACACTTCATAACATCGCTGATCATCTACACTCGGAGCAATCATATACAACTTATCCCACTTCATCCATCTCGTTATCAAATTAAGTAGCAATTGTGTTTTACCACTTCCAGATGGTCCGATGATAATCGCGCGAATAGAATTTGGTAACATTGCATGGTGTTTAATAGGTTCCCGTCGTCTCGTAGCTGAATAATCAATTACATTCATGCCGTTATATATAAATTATGGATCTATATTGTGTGAAATGTAAGACGCGTACTGGCACAAATGACTTGACGACGATTACAACGAAAAATAATCGATCAGCGCTTTCCGGTAAATGCGTACAATGTAGTACAAAGAAATTTAGATTTGTTTCCCTTGGTAAACCCAAGGAACCTTTAAAAAAAAACGAGGAGGTGATATTGCAGCCAAGTTAGCAAAACTCCCAGGAACACCGTGGGCAAAGTATCCAGGAGAAAAGCACCTTCCAGGATATAGCTACTGTGGACTTGGTACACGATTAGATATCAGACTTGATGATCAAAACCAACCCTGACCGGGTGAATATAAAATAAACGCTATCGATAAAGCGTGTTATGCTCATGATGTTGCTTATAAAAGCAGCAATCTTCAACACAGACATCTTGCGGATGTGAAATTAATTCATGCGTTAAATGCTATTCCTGATAAATCCTTCAAAGAAAAATTGGCTTCGTGGTTGATAAAATCCGCTATGAAAGGCAAATTGTTGTTAGGTGCTGGTAATTAATAATATGGAATCTATTTATTATTCTCCGAGGGGATACTGGAGAGGCAAGGCAGCAATCAGTAAACTTTCTAGCGCATCAAAGGTGAAAAAAACCACTGCAGCGAACTGGTTATCTAAACAGGCTATATGGCAAATTTATCTACCACCGCCTAAACGAATTAACTACTCGCATTTTGATGTTACAACACCTAATGAAGTTCATCAAGCTGATATACTATTTTTACCACATGACAACGGTTACAAATACGCGTTAACGTTAGTTGATGTTTCGAGTCGATACAAACAAGCAGAACCGCTGAAGACAAAATCATCACCTGAAGTAGCTTCTGCATTTGAAAGGATTTATCGACGAGGCCCACTACGCTGGCCAAATCTGTTACAAGTTGATCCTGGCAAGGAATTTCAAGGCGCTGTTTTAACAACGATGAAACATCATAATGTCACCATCAGACGAGGGCATACTGCGCTACATCGCGATCAGGCAATTGTTGAACGATTTAATCGGACACTTGCTGAGAGATTATTTGGATATCAATACGCGAAGGAATTCATCCAGAATAAACGATCTCGTGAATGGGTCAAGAGATTGCCAGGTGTAGTTACCGCGCTCAATAACGAGATTACTCGAACAATTAACATGAAACCTGTCAACGCGATTAAGAAAGTGTCTATACCAAAAATGGAAATCCAAGGTATTTCACAAAAAGATTTCAAAGAACCAATTCTTGGTAGTAATGTCACCGTTAGGTATTTATACGAACCAGGAGAGCTTGAGGGTGGTAAAAAAAGAGCTACCGATCCTATTTGGAGCGTCACGACGCATAAGATATCCGGTATAACACGATCTACGGGTAGACCAGCAATCTATAGACTGGATTCAACTACTCCTCAGCGAGGATTTACTCGACAACAACTACAAGTGATTCCCGAGGATACTCAATTACCACCGCGTGGTATTAACTAGCGCCGTTGCGTCTGTTGCACTCAAGACAAGTCAACCTCACGTTGTCGTTGGTATGACCGAGATTGTTATTTTTTCTGTCTACGGTAAATTGGCGAGGGTCTTTATCCGACCAACTCCAACTCATTATACAATTGCAACTCGCGCAGTGATTATTCTGTTGTTGCTTCAGCTTAATTATTAATTCAGCATCAATGTCAAATTCTTGTTGTTTTTTTGTCTTGTTGTTTATAACCATATAGTTTTTTTCTGATTATATCCTTGACGTTGTCATCGCTGACAATATCACTTATTGCATTGTCTGTAGAATTTTCAAGGACAATTCTTCGAAGTTGATTTATTCGCCGTACTCTGGACACTGCAAGATAAACTAAATTCGACCACTCAATGCGATTATCTACCATCCAAACAATTGTGTCTGTGATAGTTAATCCCTGTGAAGAGTGTATTGTTGCTGCTTATCCTAGCGTCCACGGGGATTTATTAGCACGCAATGCATCTTCGACGACGCTGATATCAACCAGCACATTATCATTTAGCACAAAATTCTGCTTTTCACGCTGTCCTGGAATATCAACTTCTATATTCTGTTTTCGTGTATCCGAGGGTCTATAACACAACGGCACTGGAAGTGTTGCAAATTTACACTTATGCAATTCAAATAACTTCATCTGAAGTGCGTCTCTGACTATTTTTCTACTCCCGATTATCAAATCATCTGGCCTCCATGTTTCCCAAAAATCATTCATTGGGGTTTCTGAAATTATTTCACGCGTTATTTCACATTGGATTCTATCCGGTTGTAATCTAACTAATTTCTTAAATTCTCGTAATTTTTCATCAAGTGATCTATAGTCTGTATTAATTTCTTCATAATAATCTACAAAACCCTTTAGCCGCTCATGTGGAGTTCCACCAACCAATGGCGGTGGTGGACCGTGATCCCCGCACATGACGACCTTTGTGTTTTTGTTTAACAACCATTCAAGAAATGTCTGTAATACTCTCAACGATACAGTGCATATTTCATCCCAGATTATGATTTCAGGAATGAATTTATCTCCCATTCGATCAGGGGTCCATTTATCGCCTTTCCATCGAAAGAAACTATGATAAGTACAGGCATTTACTCCCCGAGCTTTCATCTCTCTGGCGAGTCTGTGAGTTGGTGTTAACACAATCATGGTTGACCGACGAAATAATTCAATTGCACGAGTTGTCTTTCCTGACCCACCACAACCGTTTAAATAAACTGTCTTGTATCTACATACGGGATCAGATACGGGTAGTGCATTAGAAAATTCTGATTGAATTTCAATACGGTTACAACAAAGATATTTATCATCCATGGCAACGTCTGCGGATTCACAATACTCATGTAGTGTTTCCTTTTTAAATCGCCAACGTCCCCAATTTTCCTCGGGATCTGTGAATGCCGCTACATCCGATTTGTATTTATTGTGTATATACATCGAATCAGTAGCTACTCTAACTGCGTTATTAGGAAATCTATTTATCATCGAAAATAGATTAATACAAGCATAGGCTAGCATAGAACTTCTCAGATGTGTGTACTGGGAATTATATCCATCACAGTAGGTAACAACCGTACCTGATTTCTCACCATTGGATAGAAAAACATCCCTACGGGATACAAGTTTTCCCTGTTTCGTTAAATCCGCTATGATAAAATCGTATTCTGCGTCGTCTATGATCAACCTCGAAGAGTATTTTGCATTGTCATATCTTCCACCTTGAGTGAATTTACCAATTATTTTTCGTCCGAAATCTTTGGCTTCTTTGTTTTTAATTTCAAATAACTCCTTAGATAATTTCATGATTTCTTCCTCGCTGAAATCTGGAAAATGCTCTCGCTGTTCGTTAATTATACGATCTATATTGGGGTGTGGTAACCAAACATCCTTCTGCGCGTGATAGCATATAATAGCTTCACCGACAATCAACGATTGTAACATCTCACAATCAATCATATACCGCAATAACACAAGTGGCATCCAATGTTTCACAGATAGGTGTCTACCAAGCCAAAGATAACTACACGGATGTAACCCTGTAGCGAGTTCAAATGATATCACAAGAGCGAATCCGGTTAAATCAAAATCAGGCAATGGACCATTAATCGCAACACGAGTCATTTCATGTGTTGGGTGTCCAAATCGTTTAAAATACTCAGCGCATTCTCCATACCTGAGAAAACTTCCAGGATAACACGCGGATATATCAATTGAAATCATACCATCACGTGAGTATTTTGTATTCCACAGTCCTCCATGACTAAATTTGACGCAACTCAATTGAACGTCCTCGAGAAAATCACTTCGTGATGGACGCCATGAGTTTTTCTCTCTTGCGAAGTGAGCTAACACTGATGGAATTGTGAAGCTATCCGCGAGTAGTTTTTCATTGAATGAAATCTCTTTTGAAAATGGAAATTGTAAAGCAAACTCATAAGCGATTTTTCTCATTGTGTTATCTAATTCTTCAACGTGATATAATTCACCATTTGGTCTTACAAATTGATCAAATCCTGATTCGGAACCAGCACTACTAAGTAACCACACTGACACGGGATCATCTTTACACAACGCATGAATAACATCAAATAATTTCTCTTCATAGAAAACATCCCGGGAAAATTCGTTCTCGTGGAAATATTGTTAATGCAGGTGTCCAAGCGTGTTTGTTATGATCAATAATTTCAATTGGAGCTCCTCGCGATTGATATTTCGGTTCGTATAATACTTCTCTGGTTATTGTCATTACTGATATTGGGAATTTTAATGATGCTTCTAATTTAGCAATATCAGAAATCGTTGCACCATGCTGTTTCACTGTCAGTTCCCATTCGGTTATTTTCTTACGTCGCAGACCAGTTAGTTTATTTCCTCGGTATGCATTTGTGAAGTGTTCCATTACCCGTGTTGCTACACAATTCAACACTGAATCACCTTGTGATTTCGATGATAGTTTCATAGGAGCTAGTTTTGCAATATCAGGTTTATTATTTAACGGGTATATTCCATAAACGATTGCTGTTACAGGATAAGATCTCTCGTAGTATGGTTTGTCAATTCCAGTTAAAATTCCTGGTTTGGAATCTCTACTCAGCGTGATTGTTTTTTTATCCTTGAGAATTGGATCAAATTTATCCCTGATAATCCATTCACCTTCGACTTCGATAATGAATTTTATTCTAAAAAAATACTTTAGTTGGGAATTGCTTTGTTGAAAATCTTTGATTGGAAATTGCTGTGCAATTTCACCTTTGGATTTCCCACCGTTGGATTTCCAGGCCCTTGGCCCACCAAGGTGTGAAATTATCTCAGCTGCTTTTTCATCGTTCATAGTAGCATCGATGTTTGGTACATTGACATCATCATTGATAATTCGAAATGTCGACCAACAGTGTGCTGCACCGTCTCGGTAGAATTCGTTAAAACACTCTCTGATTTTACCCAGTATAGTTCTATCACCCATTAGATGTTTTGGTATATACGAGATTTTATCGAGATTAAATCTAGCATTTTCCCAAGGCGCAATTTTCGATAATCTCTCAAACTCCTTCATATCGAGATTAAATCTTGCATTTACGGAAGGCTTAATTTTCGATAATCTCTTGAACTCCTTCATGCTATCGTCGTTTAGACGTTTTGGTTTAACAGAGACTCTATCGAGATTAAATCTAGGATTAATTTTCGATAATCTCTTGAACTCCTTCATGCAATCGTCGTTTAGACGTTTTGGTTTAACAGAGACTCTATCGAGATTAAATTTAGTATTTTTCAAAGGCTTAATTTTCGATAATCTCTTTAACTCTTTCATATTATAATTAAAACAAGTATTTAAATAGAAAAATATTATATAATGAATCATTGCAGATGGCTTATGATTGGATCAAAGACTCCGTGTAACAAATCATGCAGAAATGAATTCTGTGGGTATCATATGCAAAGTGTGAGAAACGGTTCAAAAGGTCCTCTCTCATGCCTCCATGGCGGGGTAGGTGTTAGAGGCAAATCAGAGTTATGTATCAATTGCGGTGGTAGGCGTTATAGAGACTTGAAGCGTTATTATGAGAAAAAAAGAATAAAAAATCCTGACTCTGTCAATGACGTCAACGGCAACGTCAACGGCAAAATCATAAAAACTGCCCACGACTACATAGAAAGATTTCCCAGTGTTATAATTCAGCCAATCAATGAATTAGACAAATAACGTATTATGTATATAAATGAGCCAAGAATTTCAACGACATCCTGTTATTGCAAACTATGAAACTTTCTCGTGATGGTGTTGTTAGACACTGTAGACTCAAGAAGTCGGTTGGTGTTCTGAATAATCATGGATATTTGATGTTTGATGTTGGGAAGAAGAAATATCTTAATCACCGTTTCGTCTATGAAGTGTTTAATGGATTGATCAAGGATGGTCTTGTTATTGATCATATTGATTCCGACCCCCGGAATAACAAATTGAACAACCTTCAAGCTATTTCACAACGCGAAAACACAAAACGAGGATGGACTGGGAAATACTCGAAAAATCCTAGACGGATAATATCAATTAATACTGACAACGAGGAAATAATATTTCCATCTATGAATGCAGCTGGTAGGCACTTTGATATTTGTGAATCCTCAGTACGAAAAGTAGCAGAGAATATCACCAGAACCGCTTTTTCAAAACGTTTCAATAATAGGATTAAGTTTTCATATATCCTATAGAGATAACGGAGATAACTCGCTTGGGTATCTCCGCGTGATAAATCATCAATGACAGAGTTACCGTTGGTGAAACACTGTCATTGATGTTTGATTGGTTGGTTTCGCTATCATGAATCTCAACAGGATATAATCAATTTTCTCTTTTTGTAAGAAAACCAACAACTCTTTTATACACATTTCGTATTTGATTTGTTTTTTTTTAGTATTTTTTTCAAGTATTATGTGTTACTTCAACGTTGTCAATGATCACTATTAAAAACAACAAGGAATAAAATCACCACACCGCGCTGTGCTGTTAGTCAACAACAACGGTTTATATACCATACTATAGCGTTATACTATTGGGGGTTTTCGCGTTCGAAAATCATACAATGTGATCATTACAGCTTATACACTTCCGGGTGTATAGGTGCCTTTTTATATTTATAGAACCTAGGATTTTGTTTAGGTTGTAATTGATCACGTATGAATATAGATCCACCCCCTTCATCCATTGTCATTGCATTCATTCATCCATTGTCATTGAATCAATTCATTGTACACATATACCATAATCACGTTATAATCTATTGTTGTGCCGTCGTCATCCATTGTCATTGAATCAATTCATTGTACATATATACCATAATCGCCTATAATCTATTGTTGTGCCGTCGTCATTCATTGATGTATATAACCATTATCATTGCATTTGTATATAAACCATTATCATCCTACGCTATTGTTGTGTGCTGTCTGTGCGTCCACATTCACCAAACGTATCCTCTTGTAGGTCAAACACATTATTTGATGAGTTAGACTTACTCCTAGGGGAATACGCTTCGTGATTATATGTAACCTATTGGCGCCGCTTGATGTATAAACACCAAGGGGTTCCAAACGGGTGATGTGTAATGTGCCGTCGTATATGTATCAACCGCCAACCACACTAGATCATTGGGGTTGATGTGCCGTCGTCATCCATTGTATATAGCCATCATCATCCTATAATCGCATTAAGCTTCTGGACATGCTAAGATGACCAACACCTTAGCGGGTCCAGAATTCATTTTGTGAAATCTTTTAGATTTGAAATCCTTTGGCAAAGAGTTTCCACTCACAATTAAACAAATATACTTTTTCATATATATGAATTCTGAAAATATCAGATGTATTATTGTTCAAATTAACAAACTCAAAGATCAAAATATTAAACTATGTTCCGGGATAGATTGTGATCAAATAATGACCGATTTCGAGGACATGGAATTTGCACAGAATAATGGAAAATATGTCCTCGCTAAGCAGTATTATTTGATCAAACGCATTCAAAAATTTATCCGTGAGAGTTTAGTTAATGCTGAAGACGTTAATGTGTTTGTACCATTATGTACAATCGTAGAACATGTTAGGAAGCAATTAGGTGCAGAGTATGAACAAAGGAAACTTATTAATTGTAAGGTGAGACAGATAATAGCTCTAATCGATCAGGCTGAGTCCCACGCGTAGAGAGCCTCCTTGTTGTATATAACTTCCGTGTACACAGGTAACGATGAATGAGTTTAGTCAAACAAAACACGACAATGACACAGTTCACACGGTTGTAAAAATACCGCAGTAATTATTTTTTGACTTGGTGAATTGCAATGAAAATCTTCGATTTTTAATTCCACTCTTTGAGTGAAAATCCTTTGGATTTCATTTAAACAATTTGACAATAGTGATACTCTTTCAATATGGTAGGACAATCACTGACCACACGGAACGCAAAACAGCGACTGAGCGCTATTAAGAAACTACTACCACTTCGTGATCGTATACGTGAGAAACTTCAACATCGACAATTACTTCTGACTGATTTTACAGAGGGTTCTGAACAACTTTTTAAGCCGATTTTTGCTGCAACTGAAGGTGTAACATCAGCAATTTCTAAACAAGAAAAAAAACAAGAAGAGTCCTTTCTCCCTGTGTTAGAGAAAATAGCAAAACGAACTAAACAAACAAAAAAATCATTACAAACACTTCCTGGTGATATAATAACTACTGCAAGACGACAAGAACAACAAGAACGAGAACTTCAGGAAGAAGTTGAACGATTAGGTGATATTGATATTTTCCCACCACCACCTGAACCACTTGAAGAATTTCAGGAGGAGCAGCAGAGAGGGTGAACCCTACAACCATTTCAGGCAAAAAATCGATTGAATCCTTAAAACAAAAAATAGATCCTTCCAACGAAATCTCATGTTTAAACAAAAAAAAAAATAAGTCTCCATTTGGCAAACGGAGACTTTACGATTTTTCAATCAATTTTGGTCGCAACTTTTTGTCGTTCACCCTCTCTGCTGCTATGGGTTAATAATTCTTTTACGATGAAAATCCTTTTAGGATTTCACAAACAGACTAATCGCTAACACCTCTTTTTGTAGATCAATTAGATTATTAGATTGGTCTGTGGGTTTGAAATTAATTCTTGTTAGCGAATCATTATGACACCGCATATAGACTGGATTAACCGGAGACTCAATTATTAAAAATCCTGGAGGAGCTGTTGGTGCAAACGAATAAAGAATATATCCTTGCTGAGCTTGATTTGATCGTTCGAGATTAATTTGATAGCTTCCTTCGATAACATCGCATACTAAATTGAGCGCAATCACCGCTGAAATATTCACGTTGAACGGAGCGATATGTCTGCCGCCACCGTCTGGGTCATTATCATGTGTCAGGATTAATACATTTTTCACTAGTTTCCTTTTCCATGCGTTAAATTATTTTAAATCCAATATCAATGATGTAGTTGAGATGTTTCTTTAGTTTTGATACGTTATATCCGGGTAGTTTAAATGTTGGAATGTCTTCAATGCGGATAATATAGTCTGTTGCAAATCTTGTTCTCGATACGGGAATATCATCGAGTATAACTCGAATAATTTGTGAATTAAATTTTTCCATATCGTCGATGATTTTATTGCATGTTTCTACAACGCTGATAAATTCATCTCGGGTGAGAGAGCAGGATTTAAGAGATATTAACAACAGTGAAAAATCATTATTCATTGCTGTGAAATTTTTAATAATGCTAGGTTCGTTAACAAAATGATACCCCGGAAACCGATCACCCACCTTCTTAAGTCCGTGTGCGATCCCAAAAAACTCTAAGGGTATACTGAACTCTTTATAACTTTTATTGGATTATCAGGTTTTATCCTGTCTGTGACATAATCAGATTTTTTAGGTTCAGGTGGTGCAACGGTTTCCTGAGGTGGATTTTCAGGCCATCCTAGTACGGTTCTGATTGAGCTGTTATAGATATCTACGAC
The DNA here is from genome assembly GCA_029339505.1 of Unio delphinus. Taxonomy (NCBI): domain Eukaryota; kingdom Metazoa; phylum Mollusca; class Bivalvia; order Unionida; family Unionidae; genus Unio; species Unio delphinus. The sequence continues at coordinate 10,334,724 of JAQISU010000135.1, read as the reverse complement.
GTATCCTTCTGTACTTATTTCAATCGCGGATGATAGTGTCGGCTCATGAACCGTTATAGCGATTTTCGATTCTGTTCCAGTAATCGATTTTATTCTACGCGCGAATTCATTATTGATTTGTTCGATTTGGTATGATCCGGTTGGTATCGAAACAACGTTCCAGTCTGGAGTCCCGTCGTCTTTATTCTTGCACGCAAATACCAGTGAATTATTCGGTTGTTGACCACCAAATGCTACCGATCTGATATTAGGCCAACTGTGATACACTCGTAGTTTTGCTAGCGCTATCTCCTTCACGGGGACCGGGCTAGGGAAATTCACACTGAATTCAGGATTCTTTGATGTTATTGATATCATGCTTGTTTGTACTGGGTTCGTGTTCTCCACTATTCGTTGAAGTAATTCCATCGGTGTTGTCATTGTTATTATATTCATGTTGTCGCTCTAATTTTGATATCGCGGAATCGTAAATACTGGCCATTGCTGAGAACTCACTATCTGATATAATCGTATTATCGAGTGACGACGATATCATCGAGGATAATTGCGAGTATGCAGTTGATACAATATGAAATTGAATTAAGTAATCTTGCAGTTTACTCTGGCTGCATGATGATATCCTTTTTATTATCCCGGTTGATATACCCGCGATTGTAGCCGCCGCAGAAATGCAAATTGGAACTACGACCTGGGCAATCATTGTAACCGATGCGAGTATTATTCCGGCGCCAGCGAGAACGCCTCACACCGAGTACACAGTAACATCAATTGCGGTGATTCTTCGTCGGTATTTTTTTATTTTTTCACGATAACGCTCAGAACGTGATTTCAAGTTCGCGGAAAATTCTTTCACGGTATCATATCGATATCGATGCGATTGTGATTCCATTGACTCTGTCAACGGGATTATTATCGGTTCAATTGATTTCATTGATGTCATTGTTATTTTAAACCCGCTAGTGTTTTCAATTATTCGCCATCGTTAGCGGGAATTCCTAATACTTCAGCCGGAAAAATGATCTACGAGTTCTATACACCAGGCTATTTTTGATCTAATGGTGGAGCTATCAACCGCGACGAAGTGAAAGGTTGGTGTTCTGCCAGTCTCGATAATTAACGTCGCGACGCCACCAGAGTAGGTTTTACCGTCCGCAATCATATTAAATTGATCAATAGAGGCCCACGTTAACCTGTAGATACCATCGACCTTCGCTTTCCCATCCCACAAGAGATCGACGATAATGCTTAAAGTATCTTTTTCTCTTATCCAATCCACAATGTCATGATTGATCGTATACACGATATTTTTAAAGTTTCTGTGCGTAATCCTTACCTTTTCAAGATTTTCTATTAGTTTAGAAATATCGAGATAATTTGCCTTGATTTCATTTTCATTCATCATCCTCCCTGCATCCTTGTTAAAAAAGAATAGCGATAGAAAGTTTTTAATTTCAGCGAGAGTCATGCCAACCACAAGTGGGGTTCCAAAGAACTTACCAACGATATTTCTTCGAGAAGCATTATAACCTCGTATATGATCATCCAGCTCACGGCCGTGGGCGTCAGTCGCGTCGGTGATTGTAGACACAAGTGCGCTTGGTTTAAGTTGTCCATCCTTGGAATACAGCGCAATAGAGTTTTCAGCGGCGTCGCGCTGCCGTATCAAAATGTTATCCAATGACACATCACTGCTTTTCAATTTACCCTGATCGGAAAATAGCACAACGGTATCCTCGATTGCGTTTCGTTGTTTAACCAATATATCATCCAACGACACATTACTACTTTTCAATTTACCCTGATCGGAAAATAACACGATAGTATCCTCGATTGCGTTTCGTTGTTTAACCAATATATCATCCAATGACACATCACTGCTTTTCAATTTACCCTGTTTGTTTTGAAATACAACTATTTCCCCGGGGTCAACACTTGTTAAGTTCAACGTCTCAGCTATTTCATCTTTAATTTTTTTTTTATATCACCCGTCGCAGTGTCATCGGGTTTGGGTTTCAGAGGTCTTCCCCAGATATCAATCATTCTTATTGTAAAACTCTTTCTCTCTCTAAAATCGTTTTTGACGACTTCGTCGTTGCCAGTGATTACTAGTGTATTCATTTACGACAACATGTGGTGGTTTTCCTCTTGGGTTACGCAAGGAGTTAGAAATAGCGTTAAGGACATTTAATACTTCACTGCGCATATTGGTGGATCATTCATTTGTTGTGTTGGTAGCGTAGAATACCATGTCTTCATTGGAAAAGTTTTTATATAACGCATAAATTCTTTAGGCGGTGCTAATCCATATGAATCAAAATAGACAATCCCACGTGGATCAATAGAGTATGCAACCCAGTGAGTTCCGGGTCCGGTGCTGTTATCTAAATTAATGATTCCGGGTTCAGTGTTGTTTGGTTGATGTGGTAATTGATCTTTCATAAAGACACCTCTGAAATTTTTAATCGCCAGTTTTTTAGCGACGTAAATTAAATCAAAATTGGACATTGGAACCATCGGTTCCTCAATCGAAGATTCCCGAACTAGTAAACCGTTCCTAGTCTCAGACCCTTTCCGCTGTACCATGAATACGGGGTTCCTGGTAGTCTTAGACCCTTTCCGCTGTACCATGAATACGGGGTTCCTGGTAGTCTTAGACCCTTTCCCTTTTTTTATATCCTTTCCCAGCTGCTTTTTTCAACGCCATTCCTGCCGCTGTACCAACAGCCCCAAACGCTGCCGCTTTAGCCACCGCTGGGGCTGCTGCCGCAATCAATGCTGGAATCGCAGCTAACAACGGGAATATGCCGCCTATTTTCATCATATATTTGATAGCAGCCGCAGAAAGAGTAATCTGAACACCCTTTTTTGCTACTAGTGCATCATTGAAGTGTTTTATTTGACGAGTTGTCAGCGATAATTTATTCGCCCCGCCAGTCATTTGATTGGGTTTCAACGTGATTGTGGTTCCACATTGCTTAGCTGATTTGGATTGTATTTTTTTTAATTGACCAGGTGTCAACGATACATTGATATTACTATACGACATTATACATAAACGATTGATTCTAAATCGTTTACGATTTCAATAAAAATTCATAGAATTTTCAAAGATTTTCTACTGGCGCATCTACCACTCTCTTTCTTCCACCAACACATTCGAGTAGCATTGATTTATCGCTGAGAATGACAGCAACCGCTCTATAATTAGTAATACCAGGACGAGTTACATTAGCTCTAAAGTGTATATCAACGACGGATTGTCTCATCAAATAAACGACAACAACCTATGATACACGCGAGCAATATGATTCTGACCGTAATCAAGTTGTACATCTTCAGATGGTTCCTGCTGGCCGTTTATTGTCAGTGAGACGTCCTTAACACCTAATTGATCAAATATCATATGACTGAAACGTTGATCGCCAACTCGTGTGTTATCCTGTAACGCAATAAATATATGACGTGGCGCAGCAGTGCCCTGTTTTGATGCTAGATTCCAAGTGAATAACCCGTTGATATTTGATAGTTTAACATCTGTACTCACGGTTAGCCAACTTAGTAATGATTTTCCTCCATGGTCCATAAATAAAGTAATCGCTCTTCTGCGGTGATTGATGGAGTTAACACTGGCATCCACAATGATATTTTTGTTAAATTGACTTTACCGGCATCAGCATTGGGATTTGCATTGTCTGCTGGAATCCTCCAAATTGCGTCATTATCATCACTCTTTTGTACAAGCGATACTGTATTCTTCGCTCCATAAATAACTTTTCTGACGTTTCTACAGAATCCAAATATGTGATGCAGTGGAATCGCGCATGAAAATAATTTACGCCGCCCTTCCAACATTGAAATACGTGTTGCAGCTCCTAGATTGAAATTAGGATCGTTGTTTATAATCATATTTTCAACATCAACATCAGCGGCATCAGCATTATTCTTTGGTCGTCTTACAACAAATTGATTTCCTCCAGCGGTATTTTTATTATCCTTTGCAAACATCATAGAAGGTCCTGCTGATCTTGTATAATCATCGGAATATCTCGCTAACCCGATTATTGTTGTAGCCACATCAACATCGCGATCTATCGACTCGATTTCTTTTCCATCAATAAGATATCTAGCACTCTCAAATAGCGCCATGATACCATTATTGACAAACCCGACTTGAGTATCAGCTGGATACGGTGCTGGTACAGCAGGAGTATCAGCAGCTGTTACAAGTTCTCCTTCTACTTCAATAAACGCTTCAGCGGGTAGAAAATATTTACTGGTATCATGGACTTGAAGTTCAATTCGCGATCGACTATTTGCGTCTATTGCATGATAGGCGTAATATTGATAATCGCGTACAGAATCATCCTTGCCAACTGGGGCGTCTATATCAAACGCTGGATCAGGTGACCGTTTGAACATTTTATTCTATTTATCAGAGTCTAAATAGTGAAATCGTAAACGATTTTCATCGTAGGATTTCATCGTCGTGGTTTTTTAAAGCCACTTCCCGCTATCATATTTGCAATATTGCTTTGGTCGGGGGCTACCACTATTGACGAAGTCAATTGCGCTAGTTTTCCATCTACTGCGTTATTTATAATTTTACTAACACTCGCAAGCATTTCCGCTGTAGACGGTAACGGTTTTGAAAATCCTTTGGATTTTCTCCGTGATTTCACTAATGAAGTTATTTTATTCTTCGCGGCTGAAAACGCTTTTCCGGCGAGATCTCCAGCGAAATCGGAGATTTTACTAATACCCTTATCACGAATAACATCAATTGCTTTCATTGATAATTGTTTAGCTAACGGCATCATTTTTGGAGCCATTCTTGCAAATAACCCTACAATGGTATTACCTAAACCATCTCCGTAGTATGCTCTATAAACTGGAAACCGTGAATTAACTACATAGACTGGGGTTGGTTTGTCATGGTTGTAGTGTATGATCATTATTTGAAATCAGAAACAATTTTTCAATTGTTAAAAAAAATTATCAATTGTGAATTCAGTCCCGGTGATGAGAATCCAAGGGATTTTCAGTCGCTGTGATACCCGCTTGATAACTCGCTAATGAAATTTCGATATGTTTTGATATCCATGATACCGCCGGCAAATAACCGTCTACAGATATCAGCTGCCTCATTAATTATTTCCGGTGAGTTATTTCCAGCTCGGAACCCTCCTATAAGAACTTCTAATCGTGATATATCACTGAGAACACTATTAGGACATGAAATCCTTTGATTCTCACTGGAATCTTGCAATCCGCTTCCGCTATAACCCATTGCTTCATCCAGTTTTTCTTCATCCGTGGGTTGTAAATAACTAAGAACATCTTCATCATCATCATCATCAGGTGGTAGTTGTTGTTTTTTAGGTGAAAAAGATATTTTCTTTGCAGGTTGCTGTCGCCGCCTTTGCAATTTTGGCGGTTTTTGTTGTTGTTTAAACTCTTCGTATTGATTATACACTATACCCACCGCATTGATATATTCAATGTATGACGCACTATTTGTCTTAATCTGACTTTCTTTAGTTTTGATTTTGTAGAATATATCAACCCAGTGAGTGAAATTCTTAACAAACTTATGATGTTCTGATTTCAAATTTTTTTTTTCTGTTTTCATAAGTCGTAACAACAAGCTCAGGAATTTTTCTTGGATCAGTCTTATCGATTTCTGCTAACCCTTCCTCGTTTAATCTCACGCGTAGGTAATCTACTGTTCTTTTTGATTCCATTTTTTGTACAGCCTGTTTTGTTTGTTCAGTTTTCGCTGCTATTTTTTCGAGTTCACCGATAACAGATTTCCCCGTCTCGGGAACATCTCCCCGTATAGCACGCTCTACCCCGTACGTTGCTGTGGTTACTGGTTTAAACAATTCTTCAGATCCCGCAGAAAAATCAGTCTGAAGACTCTGTCGTTGTTGCAGTTTATTTCTTACAGAGTCGCGAATTGGTATAAATCTCCTGATTGCATCCAGTCGTTCACGAGCCAATCTAGTTGTTAATGCTTCATTGACCATTATTTGAAATCAGAAACAATTTTTCAATTCTAAAACAATTTTCCCGAACCTGACCTAACAGACGAAAACACTTTTCAGTTAATTCGACACGTCGGATGATTTTTAACATCACCGTGGAAGTATTTAACAGCTCTATCATCGATGAGGAAAGTCACATGATTGCTATAAATAAAATAATAATGTGACTTTCCTCATTCTGAACCGTCCATCAATTTTTTATTCACTGATTTTGACATTTTTAATCAAGAAATGCTAAAAAAAAATGAAAATCTCTTTGAGGGTCAATCAATCAAAAAACGACAAAATCTCTTTGAGGGTCGGTCACGGTCAAAATCGTTCATTTTCTTGAATTAGCGCTCGTGGGTTTCTAACTTTAGAATTGATATCCTTTTTCAATTCGTATTCGTTACCTAATTCTTTTCGTATTCCCTCTACGATAGTATATAACGGTACAAACGTACTTACTTCACTGGAAAATGCAAGCGAGTCCCGAATAGAATTCTGAATTCTCTTGATGAGCGCATATTTCTTTGGCAGCATATATTTATTGTTGTTAACTTCGTATTCTATATCCTGAAAATCCGACTTGATTTGATCAGGATTCAACCCATCTGATAGTTTAATATCCCGACTTTTCAATTTTGAAATCTCGGATATAATGCTATTCATATTTTCAGAATTCATATTCTATGATAATGATATACTTTTAAATGAAAAATATGACGCATTAGACATAAATGAAATGAATTTTCTGTCCGGTCTTTTTTGAAATCGCAGATCGATAAATTCCTTCTGCAACATATCGTACTGAGGCTCTACAAATATCGAAATGCCTACCGGCTTCATATATCGATTGAAATATTTTTTCTTCGTTAGTTATCGTATTAAAAGATTTTACGGGTCTCGCTTTTTTTGTGCAAGTCCCAGTCTTTCCTCGTTTCAAATTCTCACTTTGTGTGATAGCTTGTAGATTTGATAAAGAATTGTTCTTTGGATTAGAATCCTTGTGATCAATAACAAAACCATCCTTGATTAATCCATAAAAACATTCATACACGAAACGATGGCAGTAATAAATTTTCTTTCCAGCGCCAAACTTCAAATACCCTCGATTATTCACAACACCAACTGGTTTCTTCAGTCTAAAGGTTTCTTACAACACCATCACTAGATGCTTCATAATTTGTAATCACAGGGTGTAGTCTGAATTCTTGGTTCATTCGTATACTAATACTATTTGTCTAATTCATTGTTTGGTCTAATGATTACATCACTGAAAAATCTTTCAATGTAGTCTTGAGGGGTTCTTATGATTTTATCCTAGACTCTGTCAAGGACTTTATCAGTGTCAGGGACTTTTTCAGGGTCAAAATTTTTGATTGATTTTCCATTTTTGATTCTTTTATCATAATAACGCTTCAACTCCCTGTATCGTTTGCCACCGCAATTCAAACACAACAGAGATTTTCCCCTAACCTCAACCCCACATCGTATGCAAGGTAACGGACCAAGGCTTCCACGACGAAAGCTTTGCATATGATACCCACATAATTCATTTCTGCATGATTTGTTACACGGTGTCACTGATCCAATCATGAGCCATTTGCAGTGATTCATTATACATAAATCTTTCATTTAAATGCTTGTTTTAATTATAGTATGGAGGAGTTCAAGAGATTATAGAAAATTAAGCCCTGGGAAAATGTTAAATTCGATCTCGATAATGAGTTCAAGAGATTATCGAAAATTAAGCCCTGGAAAAATGCTAAATTCAATCTCGATAGAGTCTCTAATACACCAAAACGTCTTATCGGTGACAGAACTATACTAAGTAAAATCAAGGAGTGTTTTAATGAATTCTACCGAGACGGTGCAGCATACTGTTGGTCGACATTTCGAATTATTGATGAAGATGTTAATGTACCGAACATCGATGCTACCATGAACGATGAAAGAGCAGCCGAGATAATTTCACACCTTGGCGAGCCAACGGGGTGGAAATCCAAAGGATTTTCATTGCAAAGCAATTCTCAACATAAGTATTTTTTCAGAATAAAATTTATTATCGATGTGGAAGGCAAATGGATTATTAGGGATAAATTTGAACCAGAGATTCCAAACCAGAAATTCTAACTGGAATCGACAAACCATGCTACGAGAGATCTTATCCTGTAACAGCAATCGTTTATGGGATATATCCGTTAAATGATAAACCCGATATCGCAAAACTAGCTCCTATGAAGTATTCTAGTTCACTGAATTGTGTAGCAACACGGGTAATGGAACACTTCACAAATGCATCCCGAGGAAATAAACTAACTGATCCGAGACGTAGGAAAATAACCGAATGGGAACTGACAGTGAAACAGCACGGTGCAAAGATTTCTGATATAGCTAAATTAGAAACATCATTAAGATTCCCAATAACCGTTATGACGATAACCGGAGAAGTTTTATACGAACCGAAATATAACAAAAATGGAGCGCCAATACAAATTATTGATCATAACAAACACGCGTGGATACCTGCGGTAACAATATTTCCACGAGAACGAACCGTGAAATATATCCCCGAAGAATTCGTCGGGGATGTTTTTTATAATGAGAAATTATTCGATGCTATTCATGCGTTGTGTAAAGATGATCCTGTGTCAGTGTGGTTACTTAGAAGTGATGAAGATCCCGAAATAACATTCGATCAATTTGTAAGACCAAATGGTGAATTATATCGCGTTGAAGAATTAGATAACAGAATGAGAAAAATCGCTAGTGATTTTTCACCGGAGAGTTTCCATGAAAAACTACTCACGGATAGTTTTACTATTCCATGAGTGGTAGCTCACTTCGCAAGAGAAAAAAAACTCATGGCGTCCAACACGAAGTGATTTTCTCGAGGACTTTAAATTGAGTTGCGTCGAATTTAGTCATGGAGGACTGTGGAATACGAAATACTCACGTGATGGTATGATTTCAATTGATATATCCGCGTGTTATCCTGGAAGTTTTCTCGGGTATTGGGAATGTAGTAACCACTTTAAACGATTTGGACACCCCACGCATGAAATGACTCGTGTTGCGATTAATGGTCCATTGCCTGATTTTGATTTAACTGGATTCGCTCGTGTGATATCATTCGAATTCGCTACAGGGTTACATCCGTGTAGTTATCTTTGGCTTGGTACACACCTATCTGAAAAACATTGGATGCCAATAGTGCTATTGAGATATATGATTGATTGTGGTATGCTAATATGGTTGATTGTTTCCGAAGCTTTTATATGCTATCGACGCTCAGAAAGAAGTTTGGATACCACAACCCGATCTAGATAGAATAATTAGCGAACAGCGAAAACAATTTCCTGATTTCAATGAAGAACAAATCATGAATTGGTCTAACGAGTTATTTGAAATTAAAAAAGAACGAGCAAAGGATTTTGGACGAAGAATAATCGGTAAATTTACCCAGGGTGGAAAATACGACAATGCAAAATACTCTTCGAGGTTGATCATAGACGTCACTGAATACGATTTTATAGTAACGGATTTAACGAAACAAGGAAAACTTGTATCCCGTAAGGATGCTTTTCTATCCAATGGAGAGAAATTAGGTACGGTTGTTACCTACTGTGATGGATATAATCCCCAGTACACACATTTGAGAAGTTCTATGCTAGCCTATGCTTCTATTAATCTATTTTCGATAATAAATATATTTCCTAATACCGCGGTTAGAGTAGCCACTGATTCGATGTATATACACAGTAAATACAAATCAGCTGTAGCGGCATTCACAGATCCCGAGGAAAATTGGGGGCGTTGGCGATTTAAACAGGAAACGCTACATGAGTATTGTGAATCCGCAGACGTTACCATGGATGATAAATATCTTTCATATAACCGTATTGAAATTCAATCAGAATTTTCTAATGCACCACCGGTATCTGATCCAATATGTAGTTACAACACAGTTTATTTAAACGGTTGTGGTGGGTCAGGAAAGACAACTCGTGCAATTGAATTATTTCGTCGGTCAACCATGATTGTGTTGACACCAACTCACAGACTTGCCAGAGAGATGATACAGCGAGAGGTAAATGCCTGTACCTATCATAGTTTTTTACGATGGAAGGGTGACAAATGAACCCCTGATCGAATGGGTGATAAATTCATTCCTGAAATCATAATTTGGGATGAAATATGCACAGTGTCATTAGATGTATTACAAATATTTCTCGAGTGGTTTTTAAACAAAAACACAAAAGTCGTCATGTGCGGTGATCATTGCCAACCACCACCATTTGTCGGTGCATCTCCACATGGATGGCTAAAGGGTTTTGTAGACTATTATGAAGAAATTACCACTGATTCTAGATCACTTGATGAACGATTACGAGAATTCAAAGCGCTAATTAGACTAAAACCGGATAGAATCCAATCCGAAATAGCGCGTGAAGTGATTTCAGAAACCCCAATGAATGAGTTTTGAGAAGCGTGGAGACCAAACGATTTGATAATTGCAAGTAGAAAAATAGTCAGAGACACACTTCAGATGAAGTTATTTGAAACGCATAAAGAAAAATTTGCAACGCTTCCTGTGCCTCTTTGTTATAGGCCTTCGGATACACGAAAACAGAACATTGAAGTTGATATTCCAGGGAAGAGTGAAAAGCGGATTCTCGTATTAAATGATATTATGCTGGTTGATATCAGCGTCGTCGAAAATGCATTGCGTGCTAATAAATCCCCGTGGACGCTAGGATACGCAGCAACAATACATTCTTCACAGGGATTGACTATATCGGATACAATTGTTTGGATGGTAGATAATCGCATCGAATGGTCAAATTTAGTCTATCTCGCAGTATCCAGAGTACGAAGAATAAATCAGCTTCGAAGAATTGTTTTCGATGATAATGACACAACAATGGATGATATTGATGTTAAAATTATTGATAAAAAACTCTCCGGTTACAATCAACAAGACAAAAAAAACAACGAGAATTTGATATTGATGCTGAATTAATAATTACGCTGAAACAACAACAGAATAATCACTGCGCGAGTTGCAATTGTATAATGCGTTGGCAATATTCGGATAAAGATCCTCGCCAATTTACCGTAGACAGAAAAAATAACAATCTCGGTCATGTCAGAAACAATGTGATGTTGACTTGTCTTGAGTGCAATAAACGCAACGGCGCTAGTTAAGCCCATGCGGTGGTAATTGAGTATTGTCAGGAATCACTTGCAGTTGTTGTCGAGTGAATCCTCGTTGAGGGGCAACTGAATCCAGTCTATTGATTGCTGGTCTACCCGTAGATCGTGTTATACTAGATATCTTGTGTGCAGTAACACTCCAAATAGGATCAGTGTCACGAAATTGTATACGACTATGTTCAATATGTATATGTGGTCAAAAATCTAGTCTCGATTTCGTTACTGCGTACAGCCTTACCGAGGGTAGTTTATTATTTTATGGGCTTTTTAGTTATTTCGGCATAATGAGTGAACGCTCAGCTCATGCTGCATGTGCGAAATTGCCTGCAGTTAAAAGTACCTAGCTGCGCATATCTGTCACAGCTAGGGGTATATAAGGACGAAATTATAAGACAGAAATCACATAACGATCCAGTCTTGTCGGAAAAGCTTCCATCCTAAACGGAGCAATCTATCAGCTAAAAGAGGTAACAATATATTTAACTTTGTTCTCATTGCTATTTGTATTATGATATAATTCATTGTTTTACATATTAGATGTTTAGTATTTATTATAAAATCTATAGAATAAATACGTAGGTTAGGCAGCGCCATTTTATCAGAAGTACTATATTTTGTTTCATTAGTTCTTTTGTATCTGAACATAATTGAGTTCAATTATACGCTGCATGCTTAACGTTAAATGTACATGGATAATTATTTCATGTGCGTGCATGCGCTACATATGTGAGAATACTTGACCGTGTCATATGTATTACACGGTTCGGTTGTTTTAATTTTAGCTGACGTGGTGTGGTAACTGAAGTGGTGTGGTGCTGAAGAAGTATGATGAAGTGGTGTGGTGCCGTTTTGTGCTGAAGTGGTGTGGTGCCGTATTGTGCTGAAGTGTTGTGACTTAGTGTGGTGACGTGTTGCGCTGAAGTGGTGCAGTGTTGTGGTAACTGCGTGTGTGGTGACGTGTTGTGCTGAAGTGGTGCCATGTTGTGGTGACTACGTGTGTGGGCTTGTCTATGCTGACCGTGTAATGCCCGTGTGTGGTGCCTGTGTATGGTGCTTACGTATGCTGCATATATCTCGTCATATGGACGACGTATTATTTATTTAATATCTTCTTTGCAGTCTCGTTATATGAACGACACCTGCATAATTCCATTCTACTCAAATCTCGTCCCATGAACGAGAACTTCAGAATTTAGGGTTCACGATTGCATATATCTCGTCATATCGACGACGTATTAATTATGTAATATCTTCATTCTAGTCTCGTCATATTGACGACGCATTCTTTGCATATTTGCATCTATCTCGTTATACGAGCCTTTTATATATATTCATATTTGTAAATTCATTCATATACTTTTTTTGTCATTACGTTACTAAAATTCATAGTTCCATGTTAGGAACATTTATTTAAATAGATTTTTTCTTATATTTTGTAAAATATTGGTGTCAGAGTTGATTTTTTAAATTGCGTTTATAAAATAAACATCTTATTAACGCAGTTGCTTTCCGTGTCTTCACTAATCCAGTCCCGACTCGGTCTATCTTGTGACAATCAGTAGCCCTTTTTCTGCCACCTTCCAGTTCTCCTGGTTCGTATAAATACCTAACAGTGATATTACTACCAAGAATTGGTTCTTTGAAATCTTTTTGTGGTTGTACGGGTATAGACCTCTTTTTAATCGCGTTGATAGGTTTCATGTTGATTGTTCTAGTAATCTCGTTATTCAGTGCGATAATCACAGCTGGTAATCTTTTGACCCATTCACGGGATCGTTTTTCTTGGATGAATTCTTTTGCGTATTGATATCCAAACAACCGGTCAGCAAGAGTCCGATTAAATCGTTCAACAATTGCCTGATCGCGATGTAGCGCAGTATGCCCCCGTCTGATAATGACATTATGATGTTTCATTATTGATAACACTGCATCCTGAAATTCCTTGCCAGGATCAACCTGTAACAGATTTGGCCAGCGCAGAGGACCCTTTCGATAAATCTTTTCAAATGCAGAAGCCACTTCAGGTGATGATTTTGTCTTCAGCGGTTCTGCTTGTTTGTATCGACTCGCAACATCAACTACGGTTAATGCGTATTTGTTACCACCATCATGTGGCAGAAATAATATATCAGCCTGATGAACTTCATTAGGAACGGTCACATCAAAATGCGAGAAATTAATTTGTTTAGGCGGTGGTAGATAAATTTGCCATAGTGCCTGTTTGGATAACCAATGAGCCGCAGTGGTTTTTTTCACTTTTTCAGCGCTAGCGAGTTTATTGATTGCTGATTTACCCCTCCAGTATGCTCTTGGGGAATAATAAATTGATTCCATATTATTAATTACCGGCACCTAACATCAATTTACCTTTCATAGCCGATTTTATCAAAAAGGAAGACAGTTTTTCTTTAAAGGATTTATCAGGAATAGCATTTAACGCATGAATTAATTTCACATCTGCTAGATGCCTGTGTTGCAGATTATTGCTTTTATAAGAAACATCATGAAGGTGACATGCCTTATCAATAGCGTTTATTGGTTCTTCACCGGGTCGGGGCTGATTTTGATTATTGAGTCTGATATCAAGTCTGGTTCCCGGTCCACAGTAGCTATATCCTGGAAGGTGCTTTTCTCCGGGGTATTTTGCCCATGGGGTTCCAGGGAGTTTTGCCAATTTGGCTGCGATGTCACCTCCTCGTTTTTTTTTAAATCATCATTTCCTGCAGATCTCATAGACACAAATCTAAATTTCTTTGTTCCACATTGCACGCATTTACCAGAAAGCGCCGATCGGTTATTTTTAGTTGTAATCGTCAAGTCATCTGTGCCAGTACGCGTTTTACACTTCACACAATATAGATCCATAATTTATGTATAGAAATATGGATATAATTGATTTTTCAGCGACTAAAGCAAGAGAACCGGTTCAGCATCATGCAGCGCTACCAAACTCTATCCGGATGATTATAATCGGGCTATCTGGATCCGGTAAAAAGCAATTGTTGCTCAATTTAATAATGAGATGGATGAAGTGGAATAAGTTGTATTTGATTGCCCCTAGCGTAGATGATTAACGATGCTATGAAGTGTTAAGGATTTTAACGAGAATGCATCAGAAATTAAGGGTGAGAACGCCATTGATTTTATAATTGATATTGACGAGGCACCATCCGTGGATGACCTTGATGGAAGCACTAACAATTTAGTCGTATACGATGATGTAATGTTGGATAAACAAACAAACCCAGCTAGAATATTTTCCCGAGGCAGGCATAAAAACACCGACGTGATATATGTCACTCAACGCTATACTCAGATTCCGAAAGTGATCAGAGATAACTGCAATATCCTTGCTGTATTCAACGGAGTTGATACTCATACTCTTAGAAATATTTGGCAGACATGGTGTTCCGATATGGACTTCAAGCAATTAAAAAATTTCTTTAGTAACGCTCAGTCAACCCCGTACGGATTCGCAACAATAAATTTACATGATCCTCGGACACGATATCGTATCGGACTTGATCAAATATTCGGTTAAAATCATTTATTATTCTTGCTAACCAGAACTGAAAGCTTTAGCAGCAGAGAGGGTGAACGACAACAAGTTGCGACCAAAATTGATTGAAAAATCGTAAAGTCTCCGTTTGCCAAATGGAGACTTATTTTTTTGTTGTTAAAACATGAGATTTCGTTGGAAGGCTCTATTTTTTGTTTAAAGGATTCAATCGATTTTTTGCCTGAAAAGGTTGTAGGGTTCACCCTCTCTGCTGCTGGAAGAGGGTGACACACAAGAAGTTTCCACTAGGGGTGGTGTTCCCTTTATAGACAAACTCACTCCGGGGGGTATATAACAAATAAAACGATTTAAATCAATGAAACCCAGCAATTATGATGTTTTTGGTAATTTTGCTGCTCAAAGCTATTATTCAAAAAATGACTTTTTGAAGGACGAGTATAAAAAGAGTACCATAACACGAGATAAATGGGCTGATAAGTTGTATAAAATAGTCAAGGGTATTAATCGTTTTAATACGAAAGAGTTGTCATATATAAAATTTAAAGATGGAATTAAACAATATGACATACAACAACATGAAGAAAAACAACAACAACAACAACAACAACAACAAAGAAAAAGGGAAGCAAAAACTAAGAAAATAACCGGAAAGGGATATTCACCTATGGATTTTCATCGACAAAACGTCAGTTGTCCTGGTAATATTCTTGGTGATATAACACGATTAGAAGTACTCGTAGGAGGAAAACGAGCCGGGAATAACTCACCAGAAATAATCAATGAAGCAGCTGATATCTGTAGGAGGTTATTTCAAGATGGTATCATGGATATTGCAACATATCGAGATTTCATTGAAGAGTTAGTTGAACACGTTGATGGTTACCATAGTGAAGATTGTCATCGCGATTAGATAAATAGCAATTGAATAGAGAATGATCATACACTACAACCATGATAAACCAAATAACGTCTACGTGATAAACTCACGATTGCCAAAATACCGAGCATACTATGGAGATGGTCTCGGTAATACTATAATGGGATTATTTTCAAGAATGGCTCCAAAAGTAGCGCCGCTAGCAAAACAACTATCAATGAAAGCCATTGATGTTATCAGGGATAAGGGTATTAGCGCTGTTGGTGATCTTGCCGGGAAGGCGTTTTCAGCCGCGAAGGATAAACTAACAGCGCTAGTTCGACGGGGAAAATCTAGATTTTCAAAGAAACCAGTGGTGATTTTATCACTGCCATCTACTGCGGTTATGGATGCAAGTGTTAGTAAAATAATTAATAACGCAGTAGATGAAAAACTACAGTCGTTGATTTCATCATCGTTGATGACTCCGTCACACACTAACGCCCAGGATAATATAACAGCAAATATGATAGCGGGAAGTGGTCTTGGAAATTCAAAGAATTTCTACAAACGTCAAAGACGTCGATGAAAATCATTGGAAATCATTGTTGAAATTCGAAGAATTTTCACGATTTCACCTCCAATTTAGACCAGCGGATATATAATAAAAAAATGTTCAAACAGAACCCTGATAGTGCATTTGACATGGATGCCCCAGTACTTAAAGATGATTCTGTACGTGATTATCAATTTTTTGCCTATCACGCAGTACAACCTGATCTTCGGGGGAGAATCGAACTTCAAGTTCATGATACCAGTAAATACTTTTTGGCTTGTGAAGCCTTTATTGAAGTCGAAGGAGAATTTTTACAAGCGGATGACACACCATATGCAATTGACCCAACTATCCGAGTTGGTTTTGTTAACAATGGCATCATGGCGTTATTTGAAAGTGCTAGATATCTCATTGATGGAAGAGAAATCGAATCTATTGAACGTGAGGTTGATATTGCAACGGGAGTGATCGGGTTAGCAAGATATTCCGATGACTATACCAGATCGGCTGGTCCGTCTATGATGTTCGCATAGGATATTACTGATAACGCCGAACACGTCCAGTATTCTAGAGCAAAAGCAACACGAGTTACAGCAGTTGATCCAGTACCAGCTGGATATACAAGACCAGCTGCTGAATTTGATGTCATAAATATTCCCGGTTACAACCTAGGATTTGCAACACGAGTAGCAACGTTACAGGGACAGCGTCGACGGTTTTCATGTGCGATTCCGTTGCATCACATATTTGGATTTTGTAGAAACGTCAGAAAAGTTATTTATGGAGCGAAACATACGGTAGCACTAGTGAGAAAGGGTACTGATGATAATGCAATCTGGCGCGGTGCTGGCGCTCCCGCCGGTAAGGTCGTTTTATCAAAACTATCACTGTGGATGCCAGTGTTGACTCCCTCGCTGTCAAAAGAACCACAGTTACTATCATTTATGGATCGGGGAGGAAAGAGATTATTAAGTTGGTTGTCAACGTCCACAGATACCATGGATTCTAATATTGGTGGTACACTTACATGGCATCTAGCATCAAAACAGGGTATTTCAGCTCCACGTCAAATATTTGTTGCGCTACAGAATACTGCGCGATTAAATAATCAAGAACGTTCCCATATGATATTTGATCAAATTGGGTGTAATGAAGTCTCGCTGAGACTAAACGGACAGCAAGAACCATCAGAGGATATACAACTTGACTATGAAAACAATCATATTGCACGAGTTTATCATAACCTGTTGTCGTATATGGGACGCGATCAAAATGTTGATACTGGTCTACAAATATCACAGTTGGATTTTAAAAGTCTGTATCCGATTTATTACTTTTCGTTGGAACATCTTGACCTGATGAGACAGTCCGTCGTTGATATACATTTCCGAGCTCGTGTAACCCGTCCTGGAGGTATTGCTAATTATAGAGCGGTTGCTGTCATTCTCGGTGATAAATCAATGCTACTCGAAGGTGTTGGTGGACGAATGAGAGTGGTAGATGCAGCAGTGGAAAATATGTAACTGATTACTTCGTAATTGATTACTTCGTAATTGATTTTCCATCTCTCTCTCTGCGATTTAGAATCAATCTGTTTTGTATAATGTCGTATAATAATATCAATGTCACGTTGACACCTGGTCAGTTAAAAAAATTACAATCCAAATCAGCTAAGCAATGTGGAACCACAATAACGCTGAAACCTAATCAAATGAATGGCGGAGCAAATAAACTATCGCTGACGAAAACTCAGGTTAATCATTTTAATAAAGCGCTTAAAGAAAAAAAGGGAGTTCAGATTACTCTTTCTACGAGCGCGATTAAAAATATGGAAAAGACTGGTGGTATATTCCCGCTGTTAGGGTTGATTCCAGGGTTGATTGCCGCAGCGGCCCCAGCGGTAGCTAAAGCGGTAGCGTTAGGAGCTGTTGGTACCGCGGCAGGAATGGCACTAAAAAAGGCAACTGGGCAGGGTTATAAAAAAAAAGGGAAAGGGTCTAAGACTACCAGGAACCCCGTATTCATGGTACAGCGGAAAAGGTCTAATACTAGTACCAGTTTGCTAGTTCCCATGTCCAATTTTGATTTAATTGATGCAGCTAAAATACTCGCGATTAAAAACTTCAGAGGTGTTTTTTTTATGAAAGATCAGTTACCGGCACAACCAAATGATGTTGAAACCGGTATTATTAATCTAGATAACAGCTCCGGACCTGGAACACACTGGGTTGCATACGCGATTGATCCACGTGGGATCATTTTTTTTGACTCATATGGACTAGCGCCTCCGAAGGAATTTAACCGCTATATCCTTGATTTATCAACGCGCTTAAAAATACCCCGTTGATATTCCACGTTACCAACACAAACAATGCTTGACCCACCCATATGTGGCAATGAAGTATTAAACGTACTTGATGCTATTTCACGAGAATCTTTGATTCCTCAATCAGAACCACCCCATGTTGTAGTGAATGAGTATACTAGCAGTAGTTGGATTGAAAATCTTTGATTTTAACAGAGAAAAGATTTCTATGATAACAATGATTGATATTTGGGGACGAACTTTATCAACGTTGAAGAAACCGGATACTGGTGAAGTTGAAATAAAAGATGTTAAAAAACTAATCGAAGATGAAATAGCCGAAACGTTGAACCTAGCAAGTGTTGATCCTGGTGAAATAGTTATATTTGGCGATCGTCAGGGTAAATTGAAAACTAGTAATATCTCCCTCGATGATATTTTAGTTAAACGACGATACGCAGTAGAGAATACTATCGCGTTATTTTCCGATCAGGGTAAACTAAAACCAGGTGTACTTGCTTCAACGATCACAGATAAATTAGCAACATTCGATAACACGGTGAATTCATTGAAATCGCTCAATGATAAGTATGACGATCATATAACTAAATTTGATCAGTTTACTGAAACACAAAAAAATACAATTGACAAAATTGATAAACCCCTGCTAGAATTTTTTGTAAATCCACCAGTGACCACATTAAAAATCGCCTCGATAAAAGATTCTATGTTGGAACTAGCATCTCTTCAATCCGAATATGAAAAACACGTGAAAAATTTTTCAACGTTTCGTAAAAATAAATTTATTGGAACCCCATTTGATAAAATTGAAATAACCCTTCCTGATATTAAAAAATCCATCGATGATCTAAAAACATTCAACAATGCAATGAAGGATGATACAACGAGGATGATAGGTGTTATTGAAAAAATAAAAATTCCTCATGAGAAAATAAATAATATCGTATACATGATTCAACACGATTCATTTGCGTGGACTCCCACAAACAACATTTTACACGTAACCGCAGCCGTCAAGGGTATTTATCGATTAACAATAGTATCACCGACTCAATTCAATATATCATCAAGTAGTTCATCTGGAGTCAATAATACAGTATCAATGATCATCGACAAGGATGTATCTGAACAATTCACGATAACGACCACAGATAGAAATCTAGCCAGGGTTTCACTAACGTGGTACGTAGAATTCGTAGTGGATTTAAGTAAACAATTAAACTAAAAGGGAAATCCTTGTTGAAATTCGAAGAATTTTCACGATTTCACAATTGAAAACGCTAGCGTTTTTAAAATAAAATGACAATCCCTTCAGTGTATCAATATCGCTATGATCAGGTCAGAGAATTTCAAACTAAATTCAGCTCGAGCTGTGAGGAGTATCAAATAAAAATAAAAAATACCAACGAAGAATAACCGCAGTTGATATCACCGTGTATTCGGTGTCGGGCGTAATCACTGCCGCTGGAATAATACTATCTTCGGTTACAATGATTGCTCCGGTCGTAGTTCCAATCGCTATTTCTGCGGTGGCTACAATCGCGGGTATATTAACCGGGATCACAAAAAAACTATCATCGTGTAGCCAGAGTAAACTACACGATTATGTAATTAAATTTCACGTTGCATCCGCAGCATACTCGCAATTGTCCTCGTTGATATCATCGTCACTCGATGACACAACAATATCAGATAGCGAATTCTCAGCGATGGCTCAATTGTATAAATCTACAATGCTGAAATTAGAGCGGAATAATAATAATAACAATGACATCACAAGAATTACTTCAACAAATAGCAGAAAATACAACACCGGTGAAAACAAGCATGATATCAATAACCTCAACGCGTCCTGAATTCAGTGTGAATTTCCCGATCCCCGTTCTCGTGAAAGAGATAGCGCTAGCAAAACTACGAGTGTATCATAGTTGGCCCAATATCATATCGGTAGCATTTGGTGGTTAACAATCAAATAATTCTTTGGTGTTCGCGTGGAAAAATCGTGAAGATGGAATCCCAGACTGGAACGTTGTCTCGTTACCAACGGGGTCATATCAAATCGAACAAATCAATAACGAATTACAACGAAGAATAAAATCTATCACTGGAAAAGAATCAAAAATCGCTATAACCGTTCATGAGCCGACGTTATCATCTGCGATTGAGATAAAATCTCCGAATTACATCGTTCATATTTATCAAAGTTCTATTAGAACCATACTAGGATGGCCTGAACTACCCCCACCTCGACAAAAAGAAACCGTTGATATACCAGAACCCACAAAATCTGATTATGTCACAGATAAAATAAGACCTGATAATCCAATAAAAGTTATGAAAACGAAACCATCAAATATAAGTATTTCTTTATTGGAGGAGTTAGATATGATAAACCTGACGAAGAGGCTATTATTGAAAATTTCACAGCGTTCAATAATGATTTTTCACTATTGCTAATATCTCTTAAATCCGGTGCGCTCACCAGAGATGAATTTATCAATGTCATAGAAACGTGCAATAAAATCATCGATGACATGGAATCATATCATTCAGATCTTATTCAAAGGATAGTAGAAGAACGCCCTGAAACAAAAATTGAATTTGCCAAGTATTTTAACATCCGCGTTGAAGATATTCCTACATTTAAAATAACCGGATATAACGCACCAGAACTAAAAAAACTTCTCAGTGATGCCATCGATATCGGGTTTAAGAAAATTCACGATGAATGGAAAAAAACAACATCACCGGAAATAAAAACTCTTAAATACAATAATGACCCAGAAGGCGGTGGGAGACATATCGCTCCTCAAAATGTAAATATATCCTCGGTGATTGCATTAAATTTAGTGTGTGATGTTATCGAAGGAAGTTATCAAATAAATCTTGAGCAATCAAATCAAGCTCAGCAGGAATATATTCTGTATTCATTTGCACCAACGGCTCCTCCAGGATTTCTAATTATTGAAGACCCAACTAAACCAGTCTTTATGCGATGTCATAATAATTCTTTAACGAGAATTAATTTCAAACTCACTGACCAATCAGGAAATCTAATTTATCTACGAGGTGAGGTTTTGCAAATTAGTCTGTTTGTGAAATCCTGAAAATTCTTCGAATTTCAACAATGATTTTCGTCCTAGGACTTTCAATCATAAATGATTTTCATCGTAGAAGAATTGTTAACGTATAGCAGCAGAGAGGGTGAACGCCAACGACAATGGCGTCTTTTTTTTACTGAAAATATTGATCAAATTTTTCATACATTTACTAAATTTAATGAAAATATTAATTAGGTATTTTTCAAGGAAGCCTCAGTTTGCTAAATTGAGGCCTATATAAGCAATTTCGAGAAGCCTCAGTTTGCTAAATTGACGCCTGTAAAGGTTGGTCTGTTCACCCTCTCTGCTGCTTATGGTGATCCTTGATACAGTGTGTGGAGTTTCAAAACCAATTCTGCCAATCAAAATTGCAAACTTGGATCAAATATCAACTGGTCTGTTTATTGACATAGATCATTCAAAGTCTTCTTGACATTAACTTATTTATCAAGTTTGCATAAAATGAGGTCCGAGTCTACAACTCAGATACAGTATAAGTTCTTATTATGAGTGCATCTTTCTCATAATACAACATAGTTTGATAGTATAAGCATATTTGCCTACGTTTACAAAAATCTGTTTTGAAATCCAAGCGATTAAGTGTTGACAGCATTAGCCAATCTGAAGGAAAATGAACGTATTAATATGCATGAATCTCATTCAAACTTGTACTCGTCAAAGATAATGATACTTTAAGTCTACTTGGTAGTTTAATAGAATCTAGAAAGTTGTAAATAGACAAGGAAGTTTATCTTATCAGTACATCTAAGATCTGAGTTGATCTTAATGACATAGATTTTATGCTTGCTCAAAACTGGAAAAGAATCTCATAATTTCCAAACGTTGAATACATTCAGCCAAACAGACGCCTCGTCACACCGTTGATATAAGTTGACACAACTTTGGGACCGTTTCAAAAACTATCTACTTTACAGTTTGCTAGAGTAAAAGGGCGGGCAGCATCGCAGGATAGGTAGCAATAGGGTGACTTAACTGGTAGCATAACCCCATAGTTGGAAAACGCCAACATTGTTGGAAACAGAAACATAGCTGGCAAAGACGAATTTTTGTTGGAAGCAGAGCAAGATGGTTGACAAAAGAGAAACATGGTTGGAAACATAGAAACACAATTTGCAACAGACAAATATTTGGCCATAGAACAGCTTAGTTGCAACGGAGCAGTATGGTTGGCAACATAGTGGCATGATCGGAAAGAGAATGGAGGAGCCAAATGATCGTTCCACTGATCGTTCCACTGATGTGAATTCTAATGTGTATATATTGAACTGTGAATATGGAATGATGGCAATGCCTATGGCTACATGACCCACAACCACCGTTTTATTTAAAATCATGTTCATGTTAAGGTGAATACTAAGCTACATTAGTTGTATATGACAGCGTCAGCATCATATTATCCGGTGAATTATTGGATATATTCATGGTAGGATCTAGCTTCATCTTTTCTTTTAATGTCATTGTGTGTTAAAGACATGTTGTGTAAGGAAATGTATATCGCGTTCCCGTTTAAAATCGAATCACAGTATTTGTATTGGTTTTGCTTTTAATTATTTTGCTTTCATTTCATTATTGCATTAATATTAATGATAAGGGATTCTCATATTTCATTATCATATCGTTCCATTTGCATACAATGTGTTAAATGTTTTCACTTAATCCACGCCAATTCGGTTTCAATCTCTTTAAACTAATTTGCTCATATCAAGCCACTAACATCGTTTGCATCATCATGAAAATGATAGCTTGAGTTCATTCTGTTTAATACTGCCTGATCTTAGAAAGTCAAGTGACTTGAAAACCTATCCAAACATTTAAACTGTAAGAAATATTTCCTCAAATAGTAAGAAAAAATTACCTGTCACAATTAATTGTTGCTCTACATATGAACCAACAATTTCAGTGGCAATATATATCCCAGCATCTTCAAGTGTAACATTTCTCAAAATGAAAGAGATATTGTTTTCATATGTGTTTCCGGTGAACTCAAACCGATTTGACTAATTCCTAGACACTGTGCCCTTTGCTAACATTAAAATGACACCATCTTTAATTATCCTGATTATTGAATCATTACTAGGATAAGGATCTAGCTTCAAATTAAACATGGCAGTCGATCCCACAAATGTCTGTACTGGCGAAGTGACTGTAAGAAAGAAACATAAAATAGAAAATATACAACAACAAGAAAACAAAACAATGGACGTACACAGTAAGAAACATAAATAAAAAGTAACAACTAATACTATCGGAAAACAGTAGTATGGTAGATTTACTTAAGCGAACAATATATAAGAATGTCACCCAATTTACTAACTACCATTATCTCAGTGACATCGTTTCCGTTTAATGTTTATCTTATGCAAATTCATATTTAGATTATGATTTATACTAATCATGTTTGTCAATGTTTTGTACTTAGATAATACAATTTTATCATCATATTGGACAAAACTAATGTAATAGACACAACATTAATAATGCCTGTAGATGCGATGGACCAATTCTAACACTGTGTTACGCCAGAATCTGATTAATGTCGTACTACTTCACTCCCTCGTCCTCTCCGGATCGCACGTTTCTGCCACGATCTCACTCACCTGCATCCAAGCTTTAGGAAATGAACTTAACACGAAAACGAATTAATTACCCGTACACACCAGGTCCATCCATTTGTCTGCCCCGAAATCTGTACCTTTTCATGATGTTGTGGTCCCTGATGCCAAATGCGTGGTTGTAATCTGGATGTTAAATATCCGAAAAAGTGCGCCGCTACATCATCTCACATACATCGTAGCCACAAGTGAAGCTGCAGTAACATTCAATGTTCAAGACCTTGGCAATAGGTGCAAGATGTGGCTCTGTTTTGTCGAGGTAGATATAACCTCGGATTCCAGGAGAGGATCAGTTGTGTGGGGAAAACTCATTTGCACATGTCCGAACTAGGGTTGACACATTTGCTCATATTCTAAACGTTTACACGACTTGAGAATATGAAACGAGCCCATGTAAACGCTGGTTTACTGATTCGGACACATTGTACCAATAAAGATGACATTTAAAACATTAATCGTTCTTATCGGATACTGTACGTCTGATCTTATTTAAGGAAGAATATGAGTATTTCAAGCAAAATCCTGATTGATAAACAGAAAATGCAATGTAAAAGCACGCTACTTTCATCCTTTACATTCAGTAGAAACGTACTATGTTGCTGTCAGCTTGATTTAGGTCAAGTTTCCTTTGAACATTCCTAACATTGTAAACATATGGAAAGTTATGATGGAGTAAACTTGGACTATTATGTTGGGAGGAACACCAACATCAAATGAGGTGGAAAAGGTTATTGAAAATTCAGACTAATAAGAGGTCTGAAATATTGTTTTTGAATTTTGTTTGTTTATCAAGAAATTTAACTAGTTTTTGTTGTCAAAATTATTACACCCCAAAACTTGTTTTTCTTCATTTCATTCATCATTTTTTCACCTGATAAAACCAATGCTGATTGTCTTTTGTGATTTACATTCAGGGTATTTATACAAAGCTTAATACTCCAAAATTAGCAAAGCTGCATCAGAAGAACACAATGCTTCAAATAAAATGATATTTCATTGTATTCAATAACAATGTATTAACTTACATGTAGAGTTGGACAGGAAAAGGCAAATTATATATAATATTCAAAACTAGCTACATTTACTGGCAACTTTCGTCCATTTAAAGTTGCTATAAGGTAGCGAATGCGTGCCTGGAAATAGCTACTTTAAACGGAACCCTACACGAAAAGTTATCCACTTCATAAGCATGGCTTGGAACTGTCTTTTGTATTGTTCTCAGTTTCGTTGTCGTAACTTTCTTTTTTATGAAATACGCTTTCATCACTTTATTCTGATATGAGTAACATTTCACATGTTTTTGATGTGACTAGTCCCTTAGTGAAAAGACAAAAGTAATCATTTTACATGTATATTTGAGGCCAATTGTACAATTTCTAACTTATAATTGATTGAATAGACCGAACATGGTGCCGATCAAGAGCAACATGCAAATGACTCAAAAATTGATTAATTTCTTAAACGTCCTGTGATATACCTCTTCACACTAC
Source organism: Unio delphinus (assembly GCA_029339505.1). Taxonomy (NCBI): domain Eukaryota; kingdom Metazoa; phylum Mollusca; class Bivalvia; order Unionida; family Unionidae; genus Unio; species Unio delphinus. The sequence goes on along the minus strand of JAQISU010000135.1, from coordinate 10,308,999 downwards.
ATTTTTAAACAAAAAAAAAAATATTGTCATGTAAGTTTTCTGAAACTGGCATCTCTGAATTGGATTCTCCTAAATATTCACTTATCCTTGACTCTGACCAGTTTATGCAAATTTAAAGGGATTTTCTTTGGTCGGGAATAAACCTTTTCTTCTTTTCGACCATTTTCCCGTAGACTTGGTAGCGTGGGAAACACGATCTGAATTAACATCGCATTATTAACCTTTACTTCTGTTCGACCTCTTTCCGCTGACATGGTAGCATGGGAAACATGAGTGGAATTAAGACATGTACTTTTAACTTTTCCTCTTTTCTACTTTTCTTCCCATAGACCTGCTAGCGTGGGAAACATGAACTGAATTAACATATGTACTATTAATGCTCAATAGACACCAGTGTTGTGTCAACTTAAATTTCTTATGTTAATGATCCATATTCAAAAGGAAATCTGTATGCAGTGGCATTAAAACGAAGAAGACTTTAATTGCTCATTACAATATGGAGGATTTTATGCTTTTAATATGAACACCCTCCTCACTTCCTAAGAACATGTTTCTGTAACAGCATTCCATCCAATTTCGTCTCGTGTGAATTGCCATTTTTTGACTATATGTTAAAGGCCAATACTTAATATAATCAATGAATACACCTGTGTTAGAAATACTAATGAACAAAATAATTTTGACAAGCACCTTTTTTTCCAATATATCTGAAACCGATAAATCAAATTTTCAGTACTTACACTTCACATAGATGGTGTGTTCAATGCTTGGAATTGACTGCACCAATGAATCCTCATATGCAACACATGTTAGTTTTGCCCCGTTGTCTTGTCCATATTTAAGACGATCGATGAAGAGTTCTGTTCCCTGGACGTAATAGTGTCCTCCTAAAGCAATAATTTGGTTATTTACTTTCCACTGGGACATCATAATCAAGCCATGGTCAGGAGGTGCGCTGTTGGACATTGCGGAACAATTCAGGCAGTACTTAGACCCGGAAACAGCAGAACCAGTCAGCACAATAAGTTGAGGCTTGGATGGAAAAGCTTAATCAATGTTTATGGTTTTACAGATTAAAAACATACTCTTGATCGACTGAATTAAATTATACTTCAAAAAAAAATAAGTCCTGTCTGATTCTCAAACATGTAATGATGTTTATGTTATTTCCTTTACAGGTGCTTCATACATTAAACATGTGTTATTCACATTCATATATATTTAGTTTAATAAATAAAAACGTAGTTTACTCGACTTTGCAATTTTGTAATCAGTGCTTACTTTTGGCTTTCCTCATAACTGTATCATATTTTCCATTCTGCCAAACTAAGACATCCTGATTATTTTATCCTCGATTGCATCTTAATTGATTGTGGGACCGTCATAGTTCTTCTATTAAAAATAGATCGAGTATTTTAATTGCACCACAGGCATACTTTTTCCCGTCTCGCTAAATTGTAGACTTTATCAAACTGTTTTCACATCAGAAACGCAATTTATGCTACGTAATTTATACGAAGAAAATTGTAAATAATGGTAGTAGATAAATTCAAGCGCAACATGTTGCATGCTAAATTAGCAAAAGTATTGTTTGTTAGGGACAGATATTGAAAAATAGTAATTAATATTAAAACTATTTTATTCAAGTAAATTTAATTTAACAGGATGTATTAGACTTTTATTTATCAAATCAAAGAATGTAAATGATTTTGTAATGTGATGTTTGGCCTTAATTATAATAATAATGATGCGTGTTTATTAGTTAGTTATGACCTAGCGTTTGAACTGGATGTATAATTAATAATTATTAAGCAATTAATCTAATTGCTTATTTTTCTCCTTATATACACATAATATTACGACTCTATTTCACAACATACTCCACGTGATTGATCTTTCCACTCATGTTACCTCTAACTTGCTTATTCATGTGACCTAGCCCAAACGAATGGGAAGTTACTGCAATCTTCCAGAAACGTCCAACCACGTCATCCAATAAAGAACTGATCCAAAGGCGCCATTAAATCTTATTATTAAAACTATTATTAATAAATTTGATCACATAAGTAGGCATCTAATTTTTGATCCTTGTAATTTTAAGCTCTCTATAATAGACTGATGTCACGTGGGCAAAATATAACTAAGGATATTCTGTACAAATTACAGCCATGAATACAAATTGCAAAACTTAGATAAACCCATGTACCAGGATTTATATATATATATATATATATATATATATATATATATATATATATATATATACTGTTACACAACATGAGTATTAATTTCTTTGTGCTCTAGATTAATTTTCATCTTGCTTCAGTTCTTCACCAGACATTTTATCAATTTTTTCAAAATATAATAAATCAAATCATGCGTTCCATAAACTAATTTGAATCAATTAAGCTACTGAAAGTATTTGTGTCTTCGTGCAAAGATGGAGGATGATAGCATTAACTCAGGTACAAACTGTATTGACTTGAGGAAGACACGTGAACTGAAAACTAGCCAATCATTCAGCTTTTAGTGAAAAAATTGGAGAAAATTTACCTTTCACAATTAATTTTTGCTCTCCCGATGGATCAATAGATTTAGTGGCAGTATATCTACCAGCATCTCCAAGTGCAACATTTCTCAAGATGAAATATATCCGGTTTTCAAATGTGTTTCCAGTGAACTCAAACCTTTCTGCTACATCTCTAGAGTTCGTGCCTTTTACCCGCATTAGTAGGACACTATTCTTTCTTATTCTTATTGTCGATTCATTGCTAGGATAAGGACTAAGGTTTATACTAAAACTGGCACTCCTTCCCACAACAGCGTGTGTTGGAGAAGTGACTGAAAGAGAAGGATAGAGAAAAAGTACTACAATAAGAACAAGAGAGAAAATATTAATAATGATGTTATCTTGAATCTACAGAATGGTTTTCTAACGTAAGTATGTACAATATTAATAAATGCACTCAATCTATTAACTCTCATTATGCTAATGTCATCATATTTGTTTCATGGATACATAGCTGATATTCTGATTATTAACTATGTTTTATACCTACCATATTTTTTCAATCTTTTTATTTGGAGAATATCAGCACTAAGACGGAATTATTAAAACAGACACACCGTTAAAGATACCTCAAGGAGCGGCTATTTTGTATTTATAACATATGACTCAACTGTACAAAACCTGAAGATATCTGTTTTTCCAACCGGAGAACAAACATTAATTGTGAAAAGTATTTTTTAAACCCAATGCTTTCAGGATATCTACTATATAGAATTTGAACATTGGCATCTAAGGTTGAACACGATTCTATTTTAAGTACAATCTGTCTGGGCAAAATTAATGAGACTGGCAAAAACTCGCCTTGTTACGTTTTGCAAGATTCACCTTCAGTCCATCAGAAAAGATATTCTTCTAACGGTTGACTGACATTCTTAAGGAATTAGTACCTACACTGAAATATGGCTGTGTTACCCATGTGGTGGGAACAGGGTAAGTTAAAAACTTGCTTATAATGAAAAATTAGTATAAACAAGCTAAAATAGATTGTAAGTATGAATTAAACTATTAAGTTATATTTCAATATCTGATTGTGGAACATCCAAATATAATATGCTTGAGAAAACCTGGATCTTGAAAGATAAATCTATGTTCGCCAATGAAAATGTTTTATAATACTTGGAATACGAGACTTTGTGGGATATAACGCAGAAGACTTAAAAGGACAGCTTATTTAGGTAAGATATTGCCAGTATGGGTCATCTAATTATGGCAGTTAGGATAATGTCTTCAAAAGTCTCAAAACCTAAAAAGTAAATGACACATAATATGCTGATAAAATGGAATAATGATGATCTTGTAATGGTTGGAAACAAGAAGAAAAGTTTGTGTTTCTAAAGAAGGCCTTAACGATAGCACTAAAACATTGTAATATTGAAACATATGTAATGTATAAATCAAAACAATTATAGGTGATAAGTGCGTGAAGTTTAAGTCTATAATTTAATGGAATATAAAACACAAATTAGAAGCTATGTAGTCAGAATCTTTTTCAAATATAAAAAAACAATACTGGTGGCACCCTGGAGAAAATACAATATTAAGATTATAGAAGAAAGCACCAATTATATGTTACTATGGAAACCTGTAACAAGTTACTCAATAGTCAGTCATAAAAGATACAAACTTCACATAGTTTAAAAAATGTGAAAGGTCCCTAATGAAGATGAAACGTATTGTACTGAGATTTCGCAAAGAAAGTTTAATTGAAAGAATTTAGCACCGTATATTTGGAACAAAACATAATTTATCTTCCTATTGGCGTGGTTAGCAATGTTTTACATATTCTTTCATTTGCACATTTAAACATGGTATGAACATTAATTTGCAAAAAAAAGCAACAGTATTCACTGGTATCATTGGTAAAAAAATAACGAAAATGAGATTAACAGTTTCTTTAATTCCTCTAGCAACTAAAATAAGATAATAATTGCCTTTAACTACTACTGCAATAAGACGATAACTGAAACGAATTCTGAAAAAACTAAAACAAGGTAAGGTCACAAGAAAGCTGCAAGTATCATTAAATATATTCTTAAATGAGCATAGATTTGTACCTAAGAATACAAATCATCTACATTATTTATTTCATTTGTTTGAGATTTGTTTTTCAAATAAAAGATACTTATTGAAAATGATAAGTAAAAAAAACTGTCGACCAGTAAAATACCAGCTTGATTTAAATATTAAATATGAATGGTATACAATACCAGCAGATTCATTCATCTGCATCATGTTGATATGCATCAACGAGCAAGCCTAAAACGATAATGAGTAAAAACTAAATGGTAGGTAACCTTAAAGAAATGGTTGAGAAGTGCACACAAAATTTGGCAACAAATAGATGTTAATATACGTTTTTTAAAACTTTACATATACATGCATATAAGTCCTAACTCTAACCTTCGGAGAAAACCCATATGTAGAAATAAAACCCATATGTAGAAATAAAACCCATATGTAGATATAAAATCCATATGTAGAAATAAAACCCATATGTAGAAATAAAACCATATGTAGAAATAAAACCCATATGTAGAAATATCAGATTAGATATAAAATATACAAGATAGTACAATCAATATTTTCTGTGTAATACTGACTTTTTTAATTCCACTTTAAGCTAATCCGAACAGATAAAAAATATGATCTCAATATAAAATAACCATTGGTGCTTAGTAAATGTGCTATGTATACATTTATGAATTTCATATATTTGTCGATGTATATGAAGCGTTAGAAGAAAATCACAACACTATTTAAAATAGGGGAAACATGGAATCAAGTAGATATACCCATAACATTTGACGAAAACAATTCTGAATGTAATAATTATCATTATTGCGCAGTCAATAATGCATTAATATAAATATCATCTGTAATAAAAACAGATAAACTTTTGTAATATGTGCTGAATATTTTAGTTCTCAAGTAAGATTATAAGAACACACTTATATAACCGAAATATATATATATATATATATATATATATATATATATATATATATATATATATATATATATATATATATATATATATATATATATATATATATATATATATATATTCATTGTTGGAAAAGGAGTCAGTCCTTAAGTCACAAGGAACAACAAAATGAAGTAAAACGCTCCTTTTGTTTGATATTGTGTTTCTGAACATAATATAACTTAAAACGCGTGTATATAGATATAAAGCTGCTCAATTGCCAAATGATGCTACACATTATTTAGTTAACAATATGTACACACTTGGATATGGTCACTAAGATTTAAATGACAATATTACTTATATTAAATTATGTACAAGCATCGACATACACAATTTCTAACAGTCTGAAAGAAACTATATTGTCAGAAAATAAAGACCGAATGGGAAACTACTATCTAAACGCCGCAAAATAATCAAAAGGAAACAAAATGATTAAAGAGAGTATCAGAAGGCTAGGTATGAGAAGGATGAAGCAAATTTTTTTTATTCATTTATTCTGCAATATAACTTCGTAAATTATTGAATGATAATTCTAACACAATCTCTAAAGATATTAGGTATACAGTATACAAATCGATCATCATTTGTGATAGGCATTTAGCTGAGAATGGCTAGTGCCAATACTGTTGGTGTACAACATTTGGACATACAAAAGTGAGTTCCATTTAATGTTTAACGATCGAGACAACATAAGGTTAGTTTTGACGAAAATTACATGATGCAATATGCAATGAACGAATTTATTTTGGAAACTTTAAAATTGAGTACATATTAAAAATTGTAATGCACCTCGAGAATTCTTTGATTATATAATGACTACATCATAATTCTGTCCGCTTTGATTGGCTTTCTTATCAACCAATAAGATTAACAGCATGAGTTTTTATAAGATTTGTTAAATAATAATAATAATAATAATAATAATAATAATAATAATAATAATAATAATAGCAATAATAAAAAGTAATTGTACTTATTACAGTGCGAAATATTTAAGAGCTCACAATATTAGCTAACACATAAAAACATACACAAGGACAAGAGTAAAAACAAACTCCGTGAAAGTACAAAGCAAAATCATGCTGACAACAATTAAGGAATTAACATTAGCAAGTCTTTAAGTCTGTTCTTTTGGTAAAAAAATGAATTTTGAGTGCACTCTAGAATATGATCACAGCGTTCTTGTGTCAAAGATCAATGGGTAATTGAATCCATGTATCTGGGTTTTGGTACGCAAAATAACGTTTTCCGAATGACTTTATTAACAGCGGAAGCAATATAAATAGATTTTGTGTTTGATTCTGGAAAAAACGGGTAGCCAGTGAAGATCGCAGGACGTTGTTTTGGGGTTGCTCAGTGCGAAGGTCGTCCAAGCAGCTGTGACAGGAACTGTTTTAAAGTGTTCGTAACAGTAACCGAGACGAACCAGCGAGTTACATTTGTCCAATCTAGAAAGTACTAAGAAACACACAAGTGTTTCAGTGGCATCGACCAAAAGAAAACTACGAATTGGATTTATGCGTCTCAGCTCCAGATATGCAGCATTGCATAGATTTATGACATGAGAGCGTACAGTTAAGAGCCATACATAGGATTCGTACTGTGTTGATTAAATATTTGCACTGCTGATATTTATTGTTTGAGTTAAATGATCGGAATCAGAAAGCCTTTGCGTGGTTATCAGGATGATTTTAGTTTTATCGACAATCATCTCCAGAGAGTTACGTGTCATCTGTGACATCACATCGGAAATGCGCCTACATACGCCTTTGATGGTAGTCTCAACTTCAGTTGGGCAGCTATATGTGAGTGTTGTCAGCTTACAATTGGTGAGACACTAGATGTCGTTCTATGAGAGTTGAGAGATACTGAGGACTTAAACCATCTTAAGGCTGTATAGTGAATACCAAATAAATGTTGGAGATGGTGCGGCAAGATATAATCTTTTGTGTCCAATGCTGCAAACAAGTCAAAGAGGGTGAGGAATTTAATCTTTCCACTATTCATTGCAGAGATAAGTTCATTAACTACTCTTAGAAGGGAAAATTAAATACTATAGTGAGCGCATTATGAGGACTGTACATTGCTAAAAGGCTATTTGAATTTAGATGAGAAAAGGACTGGCTAGGACAACTATTTTCTAGGACTGAACTTTCGTTCCGAGGTTGTCGTTAAAGCCTATGTCACTGGCTAAAGATCAGCTTAGTTATTTAACCTTAAAGTTTTTATACTTCTCTATAAATTTTAATCTAAAATCACCCGGACAACTTTGCTGACATTGCAATTGTTTATATTACCTCTTGGTAATTGTGTAAACTATTCATTCGAAATCACCATGAAATACATCTGTAATAGGCTGAAATTCAAACACAGTAGGGTAGGAGTCTATACAATATGTTCCCTTATATGTTTTATTTAATTAATAAAAATATACACATTCTTAGGCGTCAAAAATGTATAAAATGCTTTTGATTGGGAGGATATGTGTATAGCTCTCTGCCTAATGAAGAAATCTATAAATCGTAAAATATACAGTTTTTCATCTCTTATGTCACTAGGATTTGAAACAAAATTATTTTCCAGATTCCCAGTCCACAGTATCTTGGCTTTGATATTACGTAAGTCTGCTTCGATGTTTCAAAGTTGTGGGCTTCCATTGAAGTAACGAAAATACTTGCTGCTACATCCATACTATTATTTGTTGTTTTCATTAATTGTCATACTAATTTCCTCGTGACTTATGATATTATGTACTTTTAATTTCTAACAGTATATAGCAGAGGATACAATATCATGGTGGTTGAACAAATTTTCATAACTAGCTTGCCATGTAAAGAATATTCCACTGAGTAATTCTTTATTTCATGACTTTTCACGAAACTAACGTTAATCCCATTGTATTTAGGTAAGTCCTGTACCTGTGAAATAATATAACTATGCACTTCATTCATTTATGGAATATTGCGCCTGGTAATATCCAATCTACTATCGGACAGACAATTGAAAACCGGTTTAAAGAAATATGAATAACCAATTGTTTAGCTTCTTCTTTACCCATTTTAGAAGGGGAATATATTTATAATTTAATATCCTCTTAAAACGCATGTTATAACTTGCTGTAAGATTTTGATGATGCGAATTAAATAATGATGCTGCTCATTTCAACTGCCATCCATGATTATTATATTAAACTGTTTTTTATTTGTTCTCCTATCCCCTTTCTAGATCACAATTCTATAAATGGATTTACTGAATTTATATTCTGTTTGTTTTGACATCTGTATATTACAAGAAAATCACAGATGTTTTTTAATAGACAAAACATCATCTGTTTACATCAAGATGTGTCCTAATGACACCATTGTTTATTGCGGCTCTCCTTCTTTTCCAGTTATAATCCGAGGATAAAAAAATCTACAAGACAAGACAAGACAAGTGTTGTATCTTGTAAACTTAAAACCTTTGTCAAAACTGAACTAACTACGATACTGGTTAAATTACTAGTGTACGCTTTATACTAATCGATTGCTGTGCAATATATACTTTTTAACCAGAACCCAACACTATGGAAATATATGGGCTCAGAGAAAACAAACATTCTACGTTCTGGCAATGACATTAACGTTCAGTTATATATATATATATATATATATATATATATATATATATATATATATATATATATATTCTTTATTTTCAAACCTTTAAGCCAATGTGGATAATTATTCATTGGAAGGAACGTTTGTTAATGTACTAATGAACCTATAGTTATAAACTTCATCAACCGTTGATATGAATATATACTATAACGCCTTATTAATTAATAATGACAAATTGGGAAAACAGCATTGCAAGTTTTAAAATAAAGCGTGTGTGTATGTGTGCGTCTCTTCATCGAGTATCGATCGAGACAGGTTTTCAGCTTGTGAACTGTGTAGCATTAATACATGGAAGTAATATATGTTTTAATAAATGTTAGCAATATAATTTCCGCATAATTCAAAAGATGACTTACTTTTCCCCTTCATAGTACTTGTTAGTCCCTTTCCAAAAGAAACTAGGTTAATATTTAGACATATTGATTAATAATGACCTCAGTAACCTTCAGTGTCTTCATTGTACTTTTCTGAAGTTTAGTGCATCGTAATAAAGGTTTAACTTATTTATTATAATGTTTCAGGTTGTTTTTTTGAAAATACTTATCACTTTGGATATATAATTGATAAACCTTATATCAAATCTTATTTCACTTTTCACTTGTTTAGATTAGATTGTGTCGATACATTTTTGTCCATATAATGGACATGCACATTCCAAAATAATAAAATAAAACTGTTAACAATCTTATTTTTTGCATAGGTTTTTCTGCGCTGACAATCCAAGAGGTAATGAGACGGACATTTTGATATCAAACATCATACATCATCGCATATGGATGATAAAATTAAATAATGTACCACTCTCCAGCAATTGGTTGAGCAGAAGGTTCATTCGCCTATTCCAAAAGCTTAAGCACCTAAAACCCAACAAATAATGTATATAAATTGAATAGAATTTGACCTTCTTTAGCAAAAACATGATTTGGGTTTACTTGCAAAACAGTACAAATATCCATATTCGGATGATTTTCCAGTTCTTGGGATGTCATTTAAAACTTCCAGTTCCAACAGTGAAATCTCTTACAAAATATACATCACCCAATTAGTTATATTTCAGTAATAAAACTTTTGATCAATACTAATTTACCAATTTATCAAATTCAAACATACCCTTATCTAACTAAAGCCACATTTTGATTTTTGAACATTAGATACTTTACCGTTCAAGAGTGATTTATACTGATGCAAAATCCACCCACTAACTTTCATCTTATTTGTTCTTATGAGCTTTTAGAATATGTGATCACTTACAAAACCATTTCTATTTAAAATGATTTATTATTTGGTTTGATCCCGAGGTCACTCAAAACTAAATTGTTAAAATCGTTATAAAATTCAAGAAATCATGTTCACATAATTTTAGTTTTTCAAAAGTGCATTACACTTTTACACAAAAACTGCATACTGAACACACAGTCCAAAATGAACCCCCTTGAGTTTTCCCTTGACAATATATACAACATTATGAATCAAATATAAAATCAAGTTTCAAATAGTGATCATTTACGTATAGAAATGCTTTCGCCTAACACGGTAGCTTCAAGACTAAACGAAAATAATCGTTTTAATATTTTAAGCCAGAAGAGAAAGGACATAATTGTTCAGAATCAAGCAAAAAAACTTGGAAAAACATATTGCATTAACAACGTATTTAACATGATGCGTAGCCGTGGCTAAACCAAAGAGAACATATCCTCTAAAATCAGAAGTTATCTTGAAACAACTATTAATACATTTATAACAAACAGATAAAACTAATGGTGAAGCAAATGCCCAATATACATTTTAGACGATGAAAACTACATAATAACTTGGAAAGGAAATATTGATTATACGAAAGAAGTTCTAAGGCTATAAAGATCTAATTAAATATTAATACGCTGTTTAATGATAAAGAATAAATATAATTAAAGGATTATGTTGTTGATACAGATTATTAAATTAAAAAATAATTTAAATGTCAATCGATCTTAATTATGTCAAGACTATATAACGCAAATAAGCGGATACCAGCGAAAGAAAAGATTCAGAAAGGACACCTAAAGTAAATAAAATACTTCAATCTTTAGAAAGCATATAAACACAAATAGCAGACTGCTTTGCATATATGCAGTCAAATATATAAAGAACACACTTTGCCTCGACAGATTTCACATTTAGTATGTCAATGGATCATATGGACGGACCAATATTAAATATAATTTCTTACAAAGGATGGATGGAACTCCATCGTCGTTACTTTTAATGGACACCACATTTGCCTCCTAATCCTAATCTCAGCGAGATATGATATGTATAACAGGAATCACCATCACTGATGAAATCAACATATTCGTCCAAAACAGAAAACAATTCGCAATCATTTGGACAATTAGTGCAACGTCTTCAACAAAACTCTTTAAACGAGATATCTTTGAGAGAAAAACAAACGCAGCAAAAGCAACAGATGCAATAAAATGAACGACATGCCTATGTGGATCACAGAAAAAGGTGAAGAAGAAAACAAACTTAGTTACAAACTTACGCACTTTGACAACTCGTGTTTTTATCAAAAAGATGATGCGAGCACTCTGTCAACATTGAAAGCTGCTTAACTTTCTATGCAGCAGCAGGAACAGCAACACGAGGGATACATTTTTATTCAGCATTTACTTCAGTCCTCCTTATGCGTCTTGCTAAGCATGGATTAAAGCATTGCAACAAAACCAAATTCAAAACCAAGAAAAAGACTCGTACGGTCAAGAAACTTTCCAGAACGCGTATAGTGGGAAAACATCGATTCCAAGTTATCAAAGAATATTTGGGAAAGAATATCCGCCCAGTTCTGATTGCTGGATTGCCGCTTAATACCACATGAACTGTAAAAATAAAATGAAGTTAACAATATGCCGTTAAACATTGATGCAACTGCTTCTCAGCAGGTGTATTAACTGCCTTTTTCTTATCCATAATTTAAATATATGAAGAGTAGAAACAACAACGGTAGCATCGCCAATCAAAGACATTCATGTTCCAGTCACACCAGTTATCCCACAGTCACTACCCGTGAAAAGACTGAATGCCCGAGAACTTCATTACCTTATATCCATAGTTCTGACAACAATATTTTGGAAATTTAATCTTGGGAGTTAACGATGCATTACCTCATCAAAAAATCTAACGATCTTCAAATCTTTGTCATCAACATGGACAACACCCATGTCCCAGGAAACACTAGGTAGACGTCTATTTTCACAACTATCTCAGCTTGAAACATTTGAGTCTTGTCGATTACATACTCTAAAAGGCATCATTGTGACATAATGCTGTATTTACTCGCTTCAATAATATACTTTATTTTATGCTAAGCAGTGAATTACTGGATTTTCCTAGTAAACTAATATTGATATTTCACTGCAGTGAAAAAATATTTTTAAAAATAACAATATTTTTTCACTACAGGAACTACTGTTTGGGTCAGAAGCAGCAGAGAGGGTGAGCCGGACAACATTTTTAGACAAGTTTTCACTGAAATCACGCTTAAAATCAATGAAACCAATGACATCAGACCCAAAAGTCAATGACATCAGGTCCCAAATATGTGTGTGAATCATGGATTAGGTCCAAAAAAAAATTATGAAAAAATCAATGAAATTAATGAAATCAAAAACTTTTCAACTATTACATTTTTTGGGAAAAAGGGACTAAAACATCGTTGTCACTCACCCTCTCTGCTGCCATGGGTTAACCGAATATTTGATCCAGTCCGATACGATATCGTGTTCCAGACCTTGTCTGGGGGACGAAAATCACTACGACGAAAATCCCCTTAGGATTTCACAAATAGACTCATTTGTAAAACCTCCTCTTGTAAATCAATCAGATTATTAGACTGATCTGTGAGTTTGAAATTAATTCTGGTTAATGAATTATTATGACATCGCATATAGACTGGATTCACCGGGGATTCAATTATTAAAAACCCTGGAGGAGCTATTGGTGCAAATGAATACAAAATATACCCCTGCTGAGCTTGATTTGATCGTTCTAAATTTATTTGATAGCTTCCTTCTATCACATCACATACTAAATTGAGCGCAATCACCGTTGAAATATTCACATTGAACGGAGCAATATGCCTGCCACCACCATCTGGGTCATTATTATGGGTCAGGATTTTTATTTCCGGTGATGTTGCTTTTTTCCACGCATCATGAATTATTTTAAAACCAATATCGATGGCATCACTGAGAGATTTTTGTAGTTCTAAGATATTATATCCTGGTAGTTTGACTGTTGGTATATCCTTGACGGGGATGCCCTTGCCTCCTGCAAAAATTGTTCTTGTTGTAGGATTACTGTCATCTAATATCTCTTGAATAATTTGTGAATTAAATGTTTCCATGTCATTGATGATTTTGTTACATGTTTCTACGACACTGATAAATTCATCTCGGGTAAGAGAGCCGGATTTAAGGGGTATTAACAACAGTGAAAAATCATTGTTCATTGCTGTGAAATTTTCAGCGATTTTAAGTTCGTTAACAAAAAGATATTTCCCTCCCTTATCTATAGTGCCAAGAGCAAAAAAAATGCTAGCAATACTGTAATCTATATAACTCTTTACTGGATTATCAGATTTTATCCTGTCTGTGATATAATCGGTTTTTTGAGGTTCTGGTAAATCAACGGTTTCCCCCTTTGGTGGTAATTCAGGCCATCCTAGTACGGTTCTTATTGAGCTTTGATAGATATCTACGACGTATTCTTCTGAGTTTATTTCAATGGCAGATGATAGTGTTGGTTCATGAACTGTTATAGCGATTTTCGACTCTACTCCAGTAATCGATTTTATTCTACGCGCGAATTCATTATTGATTTGTTCAATTTGATATGATCCGGTTGGTATGGAAACAACATTCCAGTCTGGGGTACCGTCGGGTTTATTCTTATTTGCAAATACCAGGGAATTATTCGGTTGTTGACCACCAAATGGTTTTGACCTAATATTTGGCCAACTGTGGTATACTCGTAATTTTGCTAGCGCTATCTCCTTCACTGGGACCGGAGAGGGGAAATTCACACTGAATTCTGGATTCGTTGAGGTTATTGAGATCATGCTTGTTTGTACTGGATTTGTGTTCTCCACTATTTGTTGAAGTAATTCCATCTGTGTTGTCATTGTTATTATATTCATGATGTATTTCTAATTTTGACATCGCAGAATCATATATATCTACCATCGCTGAAAACTCACTCTCTGATATAATTGTATCATCGAGCGATGACGATATCAATGAGGATAATTGCGAGTATGCAGTGGACACAACATGAAATTGAATTATGTAGTCTTGTAGTTTCCGTTGGCTGCATGAGGATATTTTTTTTGTGATTATTGAAATTATTCCAGCGATTGTTGTTGCCGCAGAAATGCAAATTGGAACAGCTATCGGAGCCATCATTGTCACTGAAGACAGTATAATACCAGCTCCGGTGATTACACCACTCACAGCGTACACAGTAACATCAATTGCGGTAATTCTCCTGCGATATTTTTTAATTTTCAATTCATACTCCTCAGACAGGGTTTTGAGTCTAGTTTGATACTCTCTGACCTGATCATAGCGATATTGCGATGATGAAATCATTTTTTATTTTAAATACGCTAGCGTTTTCAATTACGATTTACTTAAATCCGCTACGAATTCCACATACAACGTTGTTGAGACCCTAACCAAATTTTTATCAGTAGCTATTAACGTGAACTGTTCAGTTGTATTCTTGTCGATGATCGTTGAAATCGTATTATTGACCCCGGATGAACTGGACGATGAAATATTAAATTGAGATAATGGTGTTACTAGTGTTAATCGATAAATACCCTTAACGGTTGCAGTGATATCTAATTTGTTGTTTGTAGGTGTCCACTCAAATGATCCGTGTTGGATCGTGTATACTAAGTTGTTGGTTTTCTCATGAGGAATTTTTGTTTTTTCAATGGCTGTTATCATCCTCGTTGCATCCCCTTTGATGTCTTCGATGAAAGTTTTCGTCTCATCGATGGATTTTTTAATATCAGGGAGTTTTAGTTCAATTTTATCTAACGGGGTTCCAATAAATTTATCAATGATATTTCTACGAAATGATATAAACTGTTTTATGTGTTCTTCAATTCTAGATTCAAGTGTTGCTAGTACAACCACAGAATTGTTTAACTCATCGTTGAGAATTTTTAATCGATCTGTAATCGTCGAAACGAGTACACCCGGTTTGAGTTTACCCTGATCGGAAAATAACGCAACTGTGTTCTCGATTGCGTTTTGTTGTTTAACTAAAATATCATCCAGAGAGATATTACTGGTTTTCAATTTACCCTGATCGGAAAATAACGCAACTGTGTTCTCGATTGCGTTTTGTTGTTTAACTAAAATATCATCCAGAGAGATATTACTGGATTTCAATTTACCCTGATCGGAAAATAGCGCAACAGTGTTCTCGATTGCGTTTTGTTGTTTAACTAAAATATCATCCAGAGAAATATTACTGGATTTCAATTTACCCTGGCGATCTTGAAATACAACTATTTCATTGGGTTCAACACTTTCTAAATTCAACGTCTCAGCGATTTCATCTTTAATTTTTTTTGTTATATCCTTGATAGAATCAGGGGTTGCAGTGTCATCGGGTTTGGGTTTCAAAGATCTCCCCCAAATATCAATCATGTTATTGTAAAACTCTTTCTCTCTCTAAAAAGCGATTACTAGTGTAGTCATTTACGACAATATGAGGTGGTTTTCCCCTTGGGTTACCCAAGGAGTTAGAAATAGCGTCAAGGACATTTAATACTTCACTGCCACATATTGGTGGGTCATTGATTTGTTGTGTTGGTAGCGTAGAATACCAAGTCTTCATTGGAAGGGTTTTTATATACCGCATAAACTCTTTTGGTGGGGCTAATCCATATGAATCAAAATAGACAATCCCACGTGGATCAATAGCGTATGCAACCCAGTGAGTTCCAGGTCCGGTGCTGTTATCGAGATTAATAATACCTGTTTCAGTTTTGTTTGGTTGATGTGGTAATTGATCTTTCATAAAAACACCTCTGAAATGTTTAATCGCTAGTTTTTTAGCAGCATCCATTAAATCAAAATTGGACATGGGAACCATCGAAGATTTGGGAACCATAGGTTCCTCAATTAATAAACCGTTCCTGGTAGTCTCAGGCCTGATCCGTGAACGGATCTCCCGCTGTACCATGAATACGGGGTCCCTGGTAGTCTTAGACCTTTTCCGCTGTACCAAGAATACGGGGTTCCTGGTAGTCTTAGACCTTTTCCGCTGTACCAAGAATACGGGGTTCCTGGTAGTCTTAGACCCAATCCTTGAACGGATCGTCTCTTTTTTTATATCCTTGTCCAGCTGCCTTTTTCAACGCCATTCCTGCTGCAGTACCAACGGCTCCTAACGCCGCTGCTTTAGCCACCGCTGGGGCTGCTGCTGCAATCAATGCTGGTATTGCAGCTAACAATGGAAATATACCACCCGTTTTCATCATATTTTTAATAGCAGCCGCAGAGAGAGTAATCTGAACTCCCTTTTTATCCTTGAAAGCGTCATTGAAATGTTTCACCTGACGAGTTGTCAGCGATAATTTATTTTCACCACCAGTCATTTGGCTGGGTTTCAACGTGATTGTGGTTCCACATTTTTTAGCCGATTCTGATTGCAATTTTTTGATTTGACCAGGAGTTAACGTAACACTAATAACGCTATATGACATTATATATAATTGATTGATTCTAATTCAATGAAAAATCGAGAAAAATCGTTCAAAGATTTTCTACTGGGGCATCTACCACTCTCATTCTTCCACCAACACCTTCGAGTAGCATTGATTTATCACTGAGAATGACAGCAACCGCTCTATAATCAGCAATAGCACCACGAGTCACATTAGCTCTAAAGTGTATATCAACAACTGACTGTCTTGTCAAATCGAGATGTTCCAGTGAGAAGTAGTAGATCGGATACAGATTTTTAAAATCAAATTGTGATATTTGCAAACCAGTATCGACATTTTGATCGCGTGCCATAAATGACAACAGACGATGATAAACTCGTGCAATATGATTTTCTGTGTAATTAAGTTGTATATCCTCAGATGGTTCCTGCTGGCCGTTTATTCTCAGTGAGACGTCTTTCACACCTAATTGATCAAATATCATATGACTGGAGAGTTGACTGCCAACTCGTGCGTTATCCTGTAACGCAATAAATATATGACGTGGCGCAGAAACGCCTTGCTTTGATGCTAGGTTCCAAGTGAATAACCCGTTGATATTTGATTGCTTCACATCTGTACTCACGGTTAGCCAACTCAACAACGACTTTCCTCCTTGGTCCATAAATGATAGTAGTCGTTGTTCTGCGGTGATTGCTGGAGTCAACACTGGCATCCACAATGATATTTTTGTTAAATTGACTTTACCGGCATCAGCATTGGCGGCTGCAGCATTTGCTGGAATCCTCCAAATTGCGTCGTTATCATCACTTTTTCGTACAAGCGATACTGTATGCTTCGCCCCGTAGATAACTTTTCTGACGTTTCTACAGAATCCAAAAATATGATGCAGTGGAATCGCACATGAAAATGGTTTACGCCCTACTCCCAACATTGCGTTTCGTGTTGCGGCTCCTAGATTGAAATTAGGATCGTTGTTTATAATCATATCCTCGATACCAGCAGGAGCAGGAGGAGCAGCACGATCATTTGGTCGTCTTATAATAAATGGATTTCCTCCAGCGGTATTCTTACCATCCTTTGCAAACATCATAGAGGGACCCGCTGATCTTGTATAATCATCAGAATATCTCGCTAACCCTATGATTGTTGTGGCCACATCAACATCACGATCTATGGACTCAATTTCTTTTCCATCAATGAGATATCTAGCACTCTCAAATAGCGCCATAATACCATTATTGACAAAACCGACTTGAGTACCAGATCCTTCTACTTCAATAAATGCTTCACAGGGCAAAAAGTATTTACTGGTATCATGGACTTGAAGATCAATTCTTGCTCGACTATTTGAGTCTATGGCATGATAGGCGTAATATTGATAATCGCGTACAGAATCATCCTTGCCAACTGGGGCGTCTATATCAAACGCTGGATCATGTGACTTTTTGAACATTTTATTCTATTTATCAGAGTCTAAATAGTGAAATCGTAAACGATTTTTCCATTTTCATCGACGTAGTTTTTTAAGGCCACTTCCTGCTATCATGTTTGCAATATTGCTTTGGTCTCCTTGATTTACCATCGACGCTAGTTTTTCATCTACTGCGTTATTTATAATTTTACTAACACTTGCAGGCATTTCTTCTGTAGACGGTAACGGTTTCTTTTTTCGCCCCACTAATGATGTTATTTTATCCTTCGCAGTTGAAAACGCTTTCCCGGCAAGATTTCCAACAGTACTAATACCCTTATCACGAATAACATCAATGGCTTTCATTGATAACTGTTTAGCTAACGGCATCACTTTGGGGGCCATTCTTGAAAAGAATCCTAAAATGGTATTGCCGAGGCCATCTCCGTAGTATGCTCTATAAACTGGAAACCGTGAATTAACTACATAGACGAGGGTTGGTTTATCATGATTGTAGTGTACGATCATTATTATAAAAACAAAAGTGTTTTCAATTGTTATTTAATCACTATGATACCCATTTGCTAACTCGTCAATGAAATCTCGATAGGTTTTGATATCCATGATACCGCCGGCAAATAACCGTCTACAAATATCAGCTGCTTCATTAATTATTTCTGGAGAGTTATTTCCAGCTCGGAATCCTCCTACAAGAACATCTAATCGTGATATATCATTGATAACACTATCAGGACAAATGTTTCCAATCCTTGGATTTTGCAGTCCACTTCCGCTATAACCAGTTGCTTCATCTAGTTTGTCTGTATCCGTGGTTTGTAAATAATCAAGAGTATCATCATCATCATCAGGTGGTAGTTGTTGTTTTTTTTGTCTCCGTGTTGGTGTTTGACGTCGTTCTTCTAAATCATCATCATCATCAGGTGGTAGTTGTTGTTTTTTTTGTCATCTTGTTTGTCTACGTGTTGGTGTTTGACGTTTTAGTTCTTGCCGTTCTTCTATTTCTCGTTGTCGCTCTTCTATTTGTTCTCTTTTATAATTACTAATTCCCCTTTGAAATTCCTTGTATCCTATCTCATCCTTATTCAAACGACCAATCCCTTTATTTAGTTTATACAAATAATCGAACCAATCATTACTTGATATTCTATCATTTTTATACTCGTCCTTTAAAAAATCTTTTTTTGAATTATAGCTTTGAGCAGCAAAATTACCAAAGGCTTGATAATCCTTTGATTTCAATAAACTAGGTTTTTTATTAATATTTTAGCATGATCAGTAAATTTATTCAACAGAGAAACAGTCGTTTTTTTCGGATCAGTTTTTTCAGTTTGTTCAGTTTTCGCTGCTATTTTTTCGAGTACAGAAATAAGACCCTCTTCCTTTCTCTTACCGTCAGGATCATCTCCCAGTATAGCACGCTCTACCCCGTACGTTGCTGTGGTTACTGGTTTAAACAATTCTTCAGACCCCAGAGCAAAATCAGTTTGTAAACTCTGTCATTGTTGTAGTTTATTTCTTACAGAGTCACGAATTGGTATAAATTTCTTAATTGCATCTAATCGCTCACGAGCCAGTCGGGTTGTTAATGCTTCATTGACCATTATTTGAAATCAGAAACCATTTTTCAATTGTAAAACAATTTTTTAATCCGACCTAACACCATCGTGCAACTCCCTTGACATCAGTGACATGTCGGATGATTTTTAACACGGTCATGGAAGTGTTATTTCATCGTGAGACACCTTCTATCAGTGATGTTGAAAGTATCAAAATTGTATATAAATAAAATAATACTGATAGTTTCAACATTCTAGTTTTGACCAATCTGACACATCGTCCATCGATTTTTGACACCCTTTGAGGGTCGGCTAAAAAAAATGATATGGTCGGGCAATCAAAAAGTGATAATGGTCGGGCAATCAAAAAATGATAATGGTCGGGCAATCAAAAAATGATTAATGGTCGGTCAGTCAAATTGTTCATTTTCTTGAATTAATGCCCGTAGGTTTCTAATTTTAGAGTTGACTTCTTTTTTCAATTCGTATTCGTACCCCAATTCTTTTCGTATTCCCTCTACGATAGTATACAACGGAACAAACACACTGATGTCACTGGAAAATGAAAGAGAGTCTTTAATAGAATTCTGAATTTTTTTGATGAGTGCATATTTCTTGGGTAGCATATACTTGTTAGTGCTAACTCCGTATTCAATATCCTGAAAATCAGACACAATTTGGTCAGTATTTAATCCATCTGATAGTTTGATATCCTGATTTTTCAATTTTGCTATTTCAACTATGATGCTATTCATGTTTTCAGAATTCATTATTCTATAAGTATGACATATCTCTAATTGGAAATTATGACGCATTAGACATAACTAAATTGAACTTTTTGCTCCGTCTTTTTTGAAATAGCCGTCTTGGTTACCCCCTCTGCAACTCTTCGTACTGAGGCTCTACAAATATCGAAGTGCCTACCGGCTTCATTCATAGATGAAAATATTTTCTCTTCGTTAGTTGTTGTATTCAAGGATTTCACAGGTCTCTTCCAAACCGTTTTGCATTTTCCAGTCCTTCCAGATGAATTATTTTCACTCTGTGTAACAACTCGTAAATTTGATACAGAATTATTCTTTCGATTAGAATCCTTGTGATCAATAACAAAACCATCCTCGATCAATCCATAAAAACACTCAAATGCGAAACGATGATTGAGATAAGTTTTCTTTTCTTTTCCTCCGCCAACAGTAAACACCAAGTACCCTTGATTATTCACAGAACAAACTGATTTCTTTAGTCTACGGTTTCTGACAGTACCATCACTGGATGCTTCATATTTTGTAATCACTGGATGTGGTCTGAATTCTTGGTTCATATATACTATTCTATTGTTTGTCTAATTCAGTGTTTGGTTCAATAATTACATCACTGGAAAATCTTTCGATATAGTCTTGCGGGGTTCTTATGATTTTATCCTTGATGTTGTCAGGGTCAAGGGCTTTTTCAGGGTCATAATTTCTGATAGATTGTCCATTTTTTATTCTTTTATCATAATAACGCTTCAATTCCCTATATCGCTTACCACCACAATCAATACACAATTGTGATCTTCCCTTGACCCCAACCCCACATCGAATACAGGGTAACGGACCAAGACTTCCACGTCGAAAACTTTGCATATGATACCTACAGTATTCATTTTTTCTGCATGATTTGTTACACGGGGTTACATTTCCCATCATGAGCCATTTGCAGTGATTCATTATACATAAATCTTTCATTTAAATGCTTGTTTTTTATATAGCATGAAGGAGTTCAAGAGATTGACTTCGAAAAATGCTAAATTCAATGCTGATAGAGAGTTCAAGAGATTATTGAAAATCAATCCTAGATTTAATCTCGATAGACCAAAAAAACGTCAAAAACGTCCAAGAGACGGAAACATGAAAGAGTTTAAGAGATTATTAAAAATCAATCCTAGATTTAATCTCGATAGACCCAAAAAACGTCCAACAGACGGAAACATGAAAGAGTTTAAGAGATTATTGAAAATCAATCCTAAATTTAATATCGATAGACCCAAAAAGCGTAACAAACGCCCAATAGACGGAAACATGAAAGAGTTTAAGAGATTATTGAAAATCAATCCTAGATTTAATCGCGATAGACCCAAAAAACGTAACAAACGTCCAAGAGACGGAAACATGAGATCATCATGGAAGGATGCTCAATTCAATCTTGATATAGTTTCTAATACACCCAAGAATAAAATTCTTGATAAACCCATCAGAGACTGTTTTAATGAATTCATGAATGATGAAAAAGCAGCAGCGATCATTTCACGTGTTGGGGAAAAAAGTCATTTTTTCCGAATCAAATTCATTATCCGTGAGAATGGCAAATGGATTATTAAGGATAAATTTGAACCCATTCTCAAGGGCAAAAAAACTGTCACCGTGAATCAGGATTCCAAACCGGGAATTTTGACCGGAATTGATAAACCCTACTACGAAAGATCTTATCCTGTCACAGCAGTTGTTTACGGGATCTATCCGCTCAATGAAAAACCTGATATTTCAAAACTAGCACCCATGAAATATTCGACAGGGCTCAATTGTGTAGCAGAACGAATAATAGAACACTTCACAAATGCGTCCCGGGGAAATAAACTCACTGATCTAAGACGAAAAAAAATAACCGAGTGGGAGTTCACGGTAAAAGAGCATGGAGCAACAATTCAGGATATAACCAAATTAGAAACATCATTGAGATTTCCAATATCGGTAAGAACAATCACCGGTGAAGTATTAAAAGAACCGAAATATCAATCAAAAAAAGGAAAACCCATTGAAATTATTGATCATAACGAACACGCGTGGTCATCTGCAGTAACAATATTCCCACGGGATAGAACCGTAAAATATCTATCCCAAACCGAAGAGTTTTTTTCAGAGCAGAAATTATTTGATGCTATTTACCATTTGAGTAAAAACGATCCTGTGTCAGCGTGGCTATTTCATAGTAATTCAGACGAGGAATGCAGATTTGATCAGTTTGTAAGGCCCAACGGAGAATTATACCGTACTGAAGAACTGCAGAATCAAATGAAACAACTAGCTAGTGAGTTTTCTGAGGACGGAGAAGAAGACGATCAATTATTAGCAAACTGTTTCACAGTACCATCCATTGCAGCACATTTTGCTAGAAAGAAAAACGCGTGGAAACCAACACGAAGTGAGTTTTTATCAGATGTCAAATTGTCCTGTCTTGAATACAGCCACGGCGGATTATGGAACACAAAATACACCTCTGATTCCGTTATTTCCGTTGATATGATTGCGTGTTATCCAGGAAGTTTTCTTGGGTATGGAGAATGCGAGAAATATTTCAAACGATTTGGACACCCTACACACGAAATGACCCGTGTTGCTATTAATGGACCACTTCCTGATTTTGATTTAACCGGATTCGCTTGTGTAGTATCATTTGAAATGGCTGAAGGACTTCATCCGTGTAGTTATCTTTGGATTGGTAAACACATGTCTGAAAAACACTGGATGCCAATAGTGTTGTTACGGTATATGCTTGATTGTAAGATGTTAAAATCATTAATTGTCAGTGAAGCAATTATATCCTATCGGGCACAGAAATCAGTCTGGTTACCACAACCTGATCTAGAAAAAATAATTAGCGAAGAGCGAAAACTGTTTCCTGATTTTAATGAACAACAAATCATGGATTGGTCCAGACAGTTATTTGAAATCAGAAACAATGAAGCAAAAAATCTTGGACGAAGAATAATTGGTAAATTTACCCAAGGTGGCAAAGATGATAATACGAAATATTCTTCACGATTGATTATAGACAACGCTGAATACGATTTTGTAATGGCGGATTTAACGAATAAGGGCCTATATGTCAATCGTAAGGACGCATTTATGTCCGATGGAACCAAATTGGGTACAATTGTTACCTACAATGATGGATACCATCCGCAGTACACACATTTGAGAGCTTCTATGCTTGGTTATGCTTCTATCAATCTGTTTTCAATGATCAATAGATTTCCTACCACCGCAGTTAGAGTTGCTACTGACTCATTTTACATAAATAGCAAAATGGCTGATTTTAAGGCTACTGTCAACGAGAAATGGGGATCATGGAGAATTAAGAAAGAAATGATTCATGATTATATTCCATCAGCAGATGTTACCATTGAAAATAATTACTTAGGAAGCAATCAGTGTTCAGAATTTTCTAGTGCACCACCGATTTCTGATCCAATCTGTAGATATAAAACAGTTTATTTAAACGGCTGTGGCGGGTCAGGAAAAACAACCCGGGTAATTGAGTTATTCCGTGGAAACGCTAGCGTTTCTAACATGATTGTGCTAACACCAACTCATAGACTTGCAAGAGAAATGATACAGAGAGGGGTAAATGCTTGCACTTATCACAGCTTTTTCCGATGGAAGGGAGATAAATGGACTCCTGAGCGCATGGGAGAGAAATTTAGTCCTGAAATTATCATTTGGGATGTAATAGACACAGTGTCCGAAGATGTCTTAAAAATATTTCTTGAGTGGTTGTTATTGAAGAATACAAAAGTCGTTATGTGCGGTGATCACGGACAACCACCACCATTTGTCGGTGCATCTCCCCATGAATGGCTAAAGGGTTTTGTAGACTATTATGAAGAAATTGATACCGATCATAGATCACTTGATCATGAATTAAAAGAATTGAAGAAACTAATTAGATTACAACCGGATAGAATCCAGTGTGAAATAACCCGTGAAATAATTTCGGAAACTCCCATGAATGAGTTTTGGGAAATGTGGAGACCAAATGATTTAATCATTGCAAGTAGAAAAATAGTCAGAGACACACTTCAGATGAAGTTATTTGAATTGCATAAACAAAAATTTGCAACACTTCCAGTGCCTCTTTGTTATAGGCCATCGGATACGCGAAAACAGAACATCGAAGTTGATATTCCAGGACAAAGTGAAAAACAGAATTTAGTATTAAATGATATTGTGCTGGTTGATATCAATGTTGTTGAAGATGCATTGCGTGCTAATAAATCCCCGTGGACGCTAGGTTATGCAGCAACAATACACTCTTCACAGGGATTGACTATATCGGATACAACTCTTTGGATGGTAGATAATCGCATAGAATGGTCGAATTTAGTCTATCTCGCAGTGTCTAGAGTACGAAAAATAAATCAACTTCGAAGAATTGTCTTCGATGATGAAATCATTGGTGATGATGAAATCATTGGTGACGATAATGATATTATTGATAAAAAACTCTCCGGTTACAAACAACAGGACAAAAAAAAACAACGAGAATTTGATATTGATGCTGAATTAATAATCACTTTGAAGAAACAACAGAATAATCACTGCGCGAGTTGCAATTGTATAATGCGTTGGCAGTATTCGGATAAGGATCCTCGCCAATTCACCGTAGACAGAAAAAATAACAATCTCGGTCATGTCAGAAATAATGTGATGTTGACATGTCTTGAGTGCAATAGACGCAAGGGTGCTAGTTAAGCCCATGGGGTGGCAATTGAGTATCCTCGGGTATCACTTGTAATTGTTGTCTAGTAAAACCCCGTTGAGGGGCAGTTGAATCCAGTTTATAGATTGGAGGTCTACCCGTAGATCGTGTTATACTAGATATCTTATGCGTAGTGACGCTCCAAATAGGATCAGTAGCCCTTTTTCTATCCCCTTCAAGCTCTCCTGGTTCGTATAAGTACCTCACAATGACATTACTACCAAGAATTGGTTGGGAAACGCTAGCGTTTCTAGGGAAATCTTTTTGTGGTTTTTCAGGTATCGACTTCTTTTTAATCGCGTTGATAGGTTTCATGTTGATGGTTCTAGTAATCTCGTTATTCAGTGCGGTAACTACACCTGGTAATCTCTTAACCCATTCACGGGATCTTTTTTCTTGGATGAATTCTTTTGCATATTGATATCCAAATAACCGCTCAGCAAGGGTTTTATTAAACCGTTCTACAATGGCCTGATCACGATGCAGTGCAGTATGCCCTCGTCTGATAGCGACATTGTGATATTTCATTGTAGATAACACTGCACCCTGAAATTCCTTGCCCGGGTCAACTTGTAACAGATTTGGCCAGTGCAGAGGGCTCCTTCGATAAATCCTTTCAAATGCAGAAGCGACTTCAGTGGCCGATTTTGTTTTTAACGGTTCTGCTTCTTTGTATCGACTTGAAATATCAACTACAGTTAACGCATATTTGTAACCACGATCATGTGGCAGAAATAATAGATCAGCCTGATGAACTTCATTGGGTCCGGTTACATCAAAATGCGAGAATTGAATTTGTTTAGGCGGTGGTAGATAAATTTGCCATAGTGCCTGTTTGGATAACCAATGAGCCGCAGTGGTTTTTTTCACTTTTGCGGCGCTAGCGAGTTTACTGATTGCAGCGTTACCCCTCCAGTATCCTCTTGGGGAATAGTAAATAGATTCCATGTTGCTATTAATTACCAGCACCTAACATCAATTTACTTTTCATAGCCGATTTTATCAAAAATGAAGCCAATTTTTCTTTGAAAGATTTATCAGTGATAGCATTTAACGCATGAATTAATTTCACATCTGCTAGATGCCTGTGTTGCAAATTGCTGCTTTTATAAGCAACATCATGAAGGTGACAGGCCTTATCAATAGCGTTTATTGGTTCCTCACCGGGTCGGGGCTGATTTTGATCATTGAGTCTGATATCAAGTCTTGTTCCCGGTCCACAATAACTATACCCTGGAAGGTGTTTTTCTCCGGGGTATTTTGCCCATGGGGTTCCAGGGAGTTTTGCTAATTTGGCAGCGATATCACCTCCTCGTTTTTTTTTAAAGGTTCCTTGGGTTCCTTGGGTTTAGAAACAAATCTAAATTTCTTTGTACTACACTGTACGCATTTACCAGAAAGCGCTGATCGGTTATTTTTAGTTGTAATCGTCGTCAAGTCATCTGTGCCAGTACGCGCCTTACACTTCACGCAATATAGATCCATAATTTATGTATAGAGATATGAATATAATTGATTTTTCAGCGACTAAAACAAGAGAACCAGTGAAGCATCATGCAGCGCTACCAAACTCTATCCGCGCAATTATAATCGGGCCATCTGGATCCGGTAAAACGCAATTGTTACTCAATTTAATAATGAGATGGATGAAGTGGGATAAGTTGTATTTAATTGCCCCTAGCGTAGATGATCAACGATGCTATGAAGTGCTAAAAGATTTTAATGAAAACGCTTCAGAGATTGCCGGCGAGGATGTTATTGAATTTATAACCGATATTGACGAGGCGCCATCCGTGAATGACCTCGATGGAAGTATCAACAATTTAGTTGTATACGATGATGTCATGTTAGATAATCAAAAAAATCCTGCTAGAATATTTTCCCGAGGCAGGCATAAAAACACGGACGTGATCTATGTCACTCAACGATACACACAAATACCAAAAGTGATTAGAGATAACTGTAATATGCTTGCTGTATTCAACGGCGTTGATACACATACGCTACGAAATATTTGGCAGACATGGTGTTCTGATATGGACTTCAATCAATTTAGAAATTTCTTTAGTCATGCTCAGTCTGCCCCACACGGATTTGTAACAATAAATTTACATGACCCTCGAACACGATATCGTATCGGACTGGATCAAATATTCGGTTAACCCATAGCAGCAGAGAGGGTGAGTGACAACGATGTTGTAGTCCCTTTTTCCCAAAAAATGTAATAGTTGAAAAGTTTTTGATTTCATTAATTTCATTGATTTTTTCATAATTTTTTTTTGGACCTAATCCATGATTCACACACATATTTGGGACCTGATGTCATTGACTTTTGGGTCTGATGTCATTGGTTTCATTGATTTTAAGCGTGATTTCAGTGAAAACTTGTCTAAAAATGTTGTCCGGCTCACCCTCTCTGCTGCTTCAGAACATACTTACCTCCCTTTAATTTCAACAATTATACATTCATGAATTACTTGTGGTTGTTTTCTTATTATTAATTCCTGTCTGTTATCCTTGAAACTTGTAGTTCGTTATTCTGGAAATATCTGTTAATTTTTATCAATCTGAGTTGGAACTAATTATTTGCGCAGGTACACATAGCACAGCAGAACATGTACGGTAAACAGCTGACATTACCGTAAGAAATCTGCTAATTCACTGTGTCACAAGCTTTAGGTAGCATAAAATAAAAATAATATTTGCTTGAAACGAGTGAATAACGGATATATTTCATCTCGTGAGTGAAAAACTAGCATTTTCACTCATGACTTCGTCACTCGTGAAAATACAGAGTTTTTCACCCACTCGATGAAATATATCCGTTATTCACTCGTTTCAAGCAAATATCCTCTATATATGGAGGATCCGATTTTGTTGTGTGGAAAATATTGTGTGTCGTCTATACATAACAAAGACGTGAATTAGCCTTAGAACATATTGTGTTACCCTTAGAACATTCCGTAACCTAATGTGAACGTAATTACTTGAAACATGATGAAAACATACACAGATGCTTTTCTAAACTTTATGAAGATCGATCAATTATCTTTGACTCAGAAACATAATGTGCATCAAAAACAAAATGACACTGAATTAGATGATCATTAGGTGTCTAGTCTGATTAACCTAGCAAATATGTTAATGCCTAATGTTTAATGTTTTGTAAATGAAGAGGAAAAGACTAGACCTAGTTTCAATACTCGTGGTTGAGGTTTGTCTTAGCAGGACTGGGAAAACAGAAATATTGACTTTTAACAAATAGTTTTAGCTTTTTGTTTTTATTGTTTATATTACATGCTTTTAATTCTAAATTTGGACACACACTTTCACATTTTTGTTTGCTGATGTATGAATGAGGGATATTTTATTTCACGTAACCTGTTCATCATTAATAAAACGGTGCGTTCACCAGTCTTGCCATCTATTGTCGACGAGACAGCAAATAAAAATGTTATCCGACGTGTTAATAAGTTAACCGAAGCCATGGTGCTCGTAACAGGGTAAAGCACTATCGCGTTGAGAGATCGACAGAGAAGATAAGCACAATTTAAAAAAAAAAAATAATGTAATATCTATTTGAAGAAGTGTTTACAAACTGATAACACTAGTGAAAAAGTAAAATGTAACAAGAATAAAGACTATCATAATTTTGGAGAAGAGTTTGAGGAGTTGAGAATGTAAACATACGATGTCACTATATCCTACATAAAGGAAAGACTCCTGCGTTGTAATAAAACCGAATGTCAAGTTCTCGAAATACTAAATATTGATAAGATCTTAACAATATAGGACAAAAACAACAAAGAGCCTTTTTCAGGGCCATCCTCATCCCTTAGACAAGAAATAGTATTCAATCATTGCCACTGTTTTATGATTTGCATGCAAATATCTTCCGCAAAGAAAATATGACTCCAACTTAAACCCATTTTACCCTAGAAGGATAGCGTGTTGAATGGCATAGAGTATGTAAAGACAATACCTAACCCGTGCGTATCATAAATATCTTAGTCCCAGTGATCATAAACTTGAGTAAACAAAAGCAAAGGACAAAAGAGACTCATCATGAATACTGAATGTTCTCTGATTGATCCAAACCTTTAAAGCTCATACAGAGACAATCTTAAACATAATGTTACCTTGTAATGCTTTCGCCTCATCAAAGCAGCTAAAAATGAAGATACAAAATGCATACAACATATGTAGATATCGCAGCATAGCAATAAATGTGGAACGTAATGCGCGTTTCTACGATGTGTGCACCAACACTAGGATAGCTAATATAGGACACGTCACAAGCACATTACAGATTTGTAACTTCTAAGCTGGTTCAATAAAAAATACCAAGTTAGGCTCATGACATAATATGCATCAAGTTCCAATACTATACAATCTTAAGATACTGTTACATTAAGATCCGATACTACATAATCTTAAGATATTGCTATATGAGGTAATGGTATCAACTTCGGTTCATATATCTGAAGATTAAATATATGCATAAAGTCAATCTTATTTTTGGTCCAAATAGACCTTACGAATATTTATATCGTTCTGTGTAGGGATTTTGGACCCCTGATAAAGTGTATATGTTGGATTCAGGCGCCAGGTGGACAAATCGCTGAAACAAGTAAAAACGATTTACGTTTCGCCATCTTCAGCGTGAAAAAGGGCCGTGTACCAAACTAGTTGGTGTTCTTAATGGATTAATTCTTTGGAGGAGTTAGTAGTTTTATGTATCTGCTTTTTTCCATGACACCCTTATTACTTAAACGTGATTGTTTGGTTCGATCTGCTAATTACTGAATCCAACATTATCACTTTATCAGGGGTCCAAAATCCCTACACTGGTCGAGCGATGAATATATTCTGAAAATCAATCAATGTATTAAAACTCTCTCTTATTGACCTAAAATGTCAATAAAAGATGATAAAGATAATATTTAAAATGTATTTTTTTTTCTTTTTGATATTTGTTAGTTTTTTATGTTTTTTTCCCCTGTTTTTTGCGATGATTTATATATATATTAGCACTCGTACGTATTGTATACTGAATACGTACGAGTGATAATATTGGCTATATCGTTAATAATGTATATAATACTGAAAGGAATATGAAATAACATGTCAATGTGGTAAAATAAAACAAATAACAGACACAAATTTTGTCGCCCATTTACTGTCCCCGAAAGGTAAAACGATGTACGCTCATGCATATAACCAAAGTTTGGGCGACCTGGTTCCGAAAGGTTGATGTGTCGCCCAAAGGTTTAGTATATATTGCGCTCAGATATATTATATGTGTCACCTAACATTATTACATACAATATAGTTTCACTATGACGATTAACAGCGACACGGAAATAAAGTGATCACATAAGTTGAACGATTTAATATTTGGGTTCTGCTGTCGGCATCCATAAAGTAGAGGCTTATGTACTCACTTAACGTAATCACGTGACCGTATTAGTATACCTATTAAACTAGACTGGAATAACTAACCGTAATCCGGAATAGTGGTGGTTTTAATTCGGATTATATAACTTTTTATTCATGAAGATAAATGTGGTTATTTACATATAGATCGATATAGTATATATTTTGTAAGAAAATGATTGTTTTATTTGTAATTTTCAACTGAATATATTTAATTCATTCATTGTGTACATGAATTTCAGATGATTATATATACTTTTATTTTATTCAATTCTGCGAATTATTTGATGTTCTATTTAAAATATTTGTTCATAATTCACTTTAGTCAATTATGAATGGGGTCACGGGTGGCCGAGATGGTCAAAGGCGCAAACCTTTATTAAATCATTGACACTAACCTCCGTCCGCGTGGGTTCGAGTCTCGACTCGCCCTACATTCACATGCGAGAAAGCTGGCCGGTAGCTTCCTGTGTGTTCGTTGTTCTTACCGGGTTCTTCTTCCACAACATATACTGGCCGCCATGTAGAACCAAACAAAATGGTGGTATACACATACACATACACATACCAACCAACCACGTATGACCTAGGTGTACCAGGTTCGAATCCAGTAACCTACTTTTCATTTTCTCTTGTGATTATATGGAACCCCTAGATTTATGCGAGGGACCATCTGTGAGCACGGCATTTGGAAATAAACTTTCCAAAAGAGTTTTATATGATATTGAACTTAAAATGTTCTTCCATCGATTCAAAATTACTTTCTCACTAAATATATCCGTTTTAAAATTTACTTACGCTTGGGGCACCTGTGAATGAGGGGCCCGATTGTGCCGCATTGGTCTCATCGGCCATTGTCAGATGAAACCCAGTGGAAGCCATTAAGGCTGCCGAAAATCTTGGAGCTTCCATCGCAAATTAGATTCTAATACGTTTTCACGCGGGTTTCCTAAAAAGGCGTGTGGCCCATAGGAGGGTGCCTACCCTGACTACTATTTGATAATCCTGTACTGCAATCGGTCCAAAGTCGGATATGTTACTACTACTATTTTATATGCTAATACATAATTTAAAAAAAAACACAGCAGAAATTAATTGGTGATCACCTGGAATTATGCAGTAAGAAAGCACCTACTTAATGTATTATACAAATTGCTAGCCAAAACGTGTGAGCATCACATACAAGAAAAATTGGCTTGTATCGTGTGAATAACGTATATATTGGACACATAAAAAGGAAATAAATGAAATATATCCGTAATTCACTCAATCGAAGCAAATATCCTTTATCGATAAACAGCGTACGTTTAATTTATATCCATAAGGGTAAACTGAAAAACTCTCTGAACTATTTCCAAAGTTGTGTGGCATGGATACGACCAAAGTATGTTTACTATCTTTAAAAACTTTAATGATAAATGAATACTTTTTAAAAAAATTGATGAACGTTGTAGACTTGTCTGATTTCAATAGTTTCACATGTGGTCGTTACCATATAATTCGTATACAGTTTAGCTAACTGCTACAAAAATAAAATATAATAACAAGTGTAAGTTTGAATTGTATTTATATCAGTTCGTTTACTGATTGCATGCGTTTCAGGGAACTGAAATACAGATTTGTATTATACAGTCAACACTGCAAAGACATACACGAAAGATGAATTATTCGACCGTTAATTTAGCTACGATTTACGTATTACCACCAATTGATGCTGGGTTAGATTTGGTCAAAAGCTATGGAAATGAAACACCTCAGTCGTAGAAGACGCTAAATACAAAGCCAGTACTATTTGAAACCTTTGTAAATAGGGAACATTACAAGCTAATGGAAAAGTTGGAGATGGAGATTAAGAAGGAAATTAATCAATAACCAAAACATACTGTCAAGTCCAACAAAACATAAGGCGAGGAAGGCAAAGAGAATACATTAATAAATTTTTATTTTAAAAAAAAAAGAGGATAAAATTAAAGCGAGGAGTACGGAGCTTTCGAAGACTACAGAGTAACTAACACAACGTAAGGGCAGCATAAGAATTAAATTAATATATTAAAGCAAGAGGGATGCACATCACGGAAGAAATAGAAAAATGAAATAGCAGGTAAATGCAGATTCTAAAACAGATAATGTTACCATAACTAAGCCGACACACATAATGGAAGAAATGTCCAACTTACTGACAGTACACAAAATGTATCATGTGTGTGTGATAGAAGAATTCGCTGTGAATATACTATTTTCTTCTTATCGTGCATCTTGGCAACCAATTCGTTCGACAACTCGCTCTATTTTATTCTGCCGTTGCTCTTTAATCAGTCCCAACAATCCATTTTCAGATAACCGCTTAAACCTTTCCT
This sequence comes from Unio delphinus, assembly GCA_029339505.1. Lineage (NCBI taxonomy): Eukaryota > Metazoa > Mollusca > Bivalvia > Unionida > Unionidae > Unio > Unio delphinus. The sequence goes on along the minus strand of JAQISU010000135.1, from coordinate 10,275,761 downwards.
GTGATAACGTTGAAATATTATGTTTTCCATGAACGTCTTCGGTAACAGGCTTAAAAGTTTAACGGTTTCTTCTGCTGCGGCCACTTGTCCTCGTCGCTCTTGTTCAACTTTCTTCTTAAACGCAGCTCTTGTTGCTGTATATTTCTTAGAAAAATCAATCTTTGTTTTGTCCATTGTTATGTATTGTCGTCCGACAAAACTGTAAAATCTACAGAAATTTGTCAATACAACATCTGAACATGTTGTTTGGATCTCGTGCCAGTTTATCAAACAAGACAAATTTGTAATTATCTGCGGATGAGGAGCCACTTGTGTCTATATGATAAAGATCGATCAACTTATCTCGTAATACATCTCCACATTGTTTGTGTGCTATATTACGCACGTCGGCGCTATCGAGTCTTGGAAATAGTATAAAACAACCAGTACTTCGTCGAATAAATCTTTCAACGTTATACAAACCATGAGCTAGATAAACCGCGTTACAATTGCGATTACGCGACAATGAAAAGTAGAATTTTATTTTGTTAATTTCCCTGTTGTTCAAATCAATATTGTCAAATCAAATTATCTTTTGTTCAGAAAATCAAGATTGTTTTCCTGAGTACGATCTTCGAGTTGTTGGATATTAAACTTGTCCTAGCCAAAACTAAATTCATTTTTCAGTTTCTCATTGTAATCGTTTGACAATTCTGATTTCTTTTGTGGATTTCTTTTGTAAATATAAACCTTTCGTAGCTAAAGTTGTTGAGCAGTAAGTTCATTAACAAATTCGTTTTACTAGGTCCTGTTCGACCAACAATAAAATAATGACCATCCGGCAGTTCGTTATTATTGTTACACGCACAGGGGTATTCACTTGACCGAGCGGTGTCAAAACCTTCGAGCGAGTCACGCTGGAAGTCATAAGTTTTCCCCTAATTTCCAAAGACTTCCATACAACTTGAGTTGTAAAATGGAAAGAAAGACGTGTCCTCTGTAACTAATAATCTTTTCTCTAATCAATTGGCGACCCAGAGGAGACAACTTGCCCAAACGTCCATTAACTGCACCTTTGCATGGTTTTTCTTCATTACCATCCGATTTCCGTACCGCCAGCTCGTCATGCCATAGAAATTACACTAGTATTCCCTTACTAACTGGGAAATATTTAACTGCGCGACCCTAGGCCAGTCCATTCACCGAATTTCCGGCGTATCACGCTCATATACATACGCCCATTTTCCACTATGGACACATAAAATGTACCTACCAAGTTCCAACTTATTGATTCCATTATATTCCCCCCATAAATACTGCCCTTTCAATCACAACCCTTTTATACACCGCGGAATTTTAATATGGACTATGTTACCAAAGGAACAGTAATTCGACTTGTGCCTAAATTAACTACTAACGACCCCAGCATGGTTCAACTTCACTAACACTCGGCTCTGTGATGTTTGCTCCTACTAACTGGCTAACTATTTCGGGCTAGTAATGTTTCCATGGCACCGAAGACCAAATACCCACACAAATTAAAAACGGGATGCTGTCAAATACACATACTCCAGATTTATTACATTATGTTTGTGTTTGAAAAAATGTTTGGTATCAAAGTTGATTATGTTCCTTCTTATGCTGATATGTTTTAATCGAGTATATAAAAATAAGAATGAGCTAATATACAAACATCGGAACAAAATTAACCGAATCCACATCTACTGATACAACAACAAATGGAAGTGTAAATTTAACAGAATATTTTAAGAAAACCGGAGATACAATGGCCGGCAAGTTGACAATGTCAGATAAGCGAGTACTAGATTTAGAAACAACATATGCTCCGGTGAATGTAAACGAAACGCAGGCAGTAAGATATGCGCAACTCAAATCCGTCGACGAAAACAAGTTGCCGTTGTCAGGTGGAAAACTCACCGGTGACTTCGATATGGGAGGGAAAAAAAATATAAAGCTCGAAACCGCATATCCACCACCAGCAAATGTAAACCCGACAGAGGCGACAAGTTATGCACAACTCAAATCAGTCGACGATGACAAGTTACCGCTGTCAGCTGTCAGGCAGTACTTGACCCGTGGTCTTAATATATCTGGAAAACAATTATCTGGTGGAACAGGATTTTCCGCCACTAAATGCAATCAAAGTCAAGCAACAAGTTAAAATTAACGACAGTCGGTCAATGATGTCAGCGTAAAGAAAACTGGAGACACAATGACTGGAAATTTGATTTTGTTAAACAACGCGAAAGTAACCGGGCTAGCGGTAACATCACTGCCAGCAGCTGATGCTGATGCAGTAAGTTATGTTCAATTAAGAGGTGCACTAACTGAGTATTTACATTTATCTGGCGGAACAATGATTGGTAACATTGATACGGGTGGCAAGTTATTCATAATACACAACTTGATAATGAAACATTGGCCAACTATGACTGGTTAACCAATGTCGGAATCGTGAAAAAAATTTTATTAAGTTGTCCGGCGACACAATCTCGGGCACGCTGGCTATGGGCGTTAACAAGATAAAATCGCTCTTTGTTCCTGTCGCAGAAGTATGTTGATGAAACTAAAACATCAGCGATTACAGCTGTATCTGCAAAAGTTGATGCCGTGCATGTAAAGGAAACCGGAGACGTTATATCAGGTTCTATTGACATGGTAGCAAATAAAATAACGACAAATGATACTCCAGTTAATCGAGCAAAACTTACCAATAAATATTACATTGATTTTGTCGCCGTTGGTGGAATAAAACAAACCAAAACCAATGTTGGCTATATTCAAATACCCGTTGAGGCATCTGATAACCGAGTTGGCTTTATTGCAAGTGCATCCGCACAATATACTGGAAATAATACAAATCATGCTTTCTTATTTACTTTTGTAGCGGTTGGTGGACAAGAATAGACGACCATCGGAGAAACCTCTAACTTTTGGTTGAAAATTAGATGCCCTATTGCAATTGCTTTTTGGCAGTTTCATTTGCGAAGTCGATTAAATTCTGGCTTTGGACGTATTTATAACTGGCGGTTAGAATGATCTAGCGATAACACAACTTAGACAACGTTGTACAGCACAACTAACACATATGTTGGTGCAAAAACTTTCTTCACAATTCAAACTATAAATACCGTAAACAAGTACCAGTGTTTCAGAATTTACGTTGTGGCCGCAGTAAAAATTCATATCCAGGTGTGACAGCGTTTCAAATAGATACCGTCGACGACTTAATTTAATATGACGTTGTAGAACAAAATGCCAGATCCACCAATTATGATAGTCGCTAAAGAATGTTCCGATAATATTTTTAATTCGAAGAAAGATATATCTGTTGTTAGTGTTAATTTGTTAGATCCGGTTAGTGTGTAAGAAGCAAATGCTGCAAATAATATCAATGACATGAAAACTTCAAACTAGAATCGCTTAATGACGTCATCGTACAGTTAACAGAGGAAGAGGATAACTTTGTTCGTGGTGTGCATATGCGTGGACCTCAACTGTAAGAGGCATTATTATATGCTCATTTTTTTTTCCGTTGACTTTACATTGTCAGAATCGTGCAGTACTTCCCGATACTAAATCCGCGTGAAACTTATTACACTCAAGGAACTACTTTCTATTGTAAACAAACAATGGACACAGACGTCAGTACTTTTGATTTCTTTTATTTGTCTGTGGATGAAGTTAACCAACTGTTTGAACCATTTGACAGTAGAGATGCGAAAGTTGAAAACGTGGATGAATTCATCGAATCACAAAAGAAACTTTCAACAAAGCAGGCGACTGACCGTGATATTAAAAGGTGAAGCGATGGCTGTATGATAACAAGCGTGAGACACGCTGCATTGAAAAATATCATCCCAGCACTTTTGATTTGTAAACAAATCATGTACACTCGCGTAGTAGGATCTTTACGTTCTGCTTGATTAAATTTGTTTCTGAATGAACTAAAGCAGATGTTTCGTGGAATGACACATACCAGCTGCTTTGGCACATTCCGCGTTAACTTTCTTGAGACAATGTTTCATATTTAGACTAGCTATACAGTAGACGCCAGAAAGGATCCTTACAAATAACATACAAGTGAGAAGAGAGACTGTCTTCTTTAGCTTGGTAATAAGAATGGCAAAACAATATACTTACAGTTTTACATCCTAAATTTCCTCAAAATGTACTTTGTTAGTTCTGCAAATCCGAATTACATGAGACATGTCATAGGTTCTCAATTTTGATTACACATTTCGAAATTGTACTGTAATATGGAATAAAAGTGTAATTACATCCTCCTTACTGCACTCAAAACTATATAAGCATTATATTCCATATCGTCTTTTTGATAATTGCAATTGAAAGACTTCATACTTTTCCCACATTATGATTTCAAACATTCAATGACAGAAACAGAAACACATTTGCAGATGTCAACATTCTTCATCCTCGCTTCTTCAATCCGATATACTTCATGTGGAATTGTCACATATAAATCCAGTCCATAATCACAAAATTTCGTAGAATCGAAAACAATACCAAAATCTATTCATTCCAGATCAAATGGAAAAGTTGTTGCAATGCGCATTCATTCACAATATGAAAACAAATTTCAATTTTAACTAGACGCGCCATTTTCTTTCGATAGTATGTCGAGCGCGCGACTAAGTTCAAATTTATCTGGGCGGAGTAATAATGATGTTGTTGTGTAATGATGAATCTGCGCTTGTGTTTTTAGTTTTGGAATACGGCATACATTCAATTACTTTGTTTCTTGTAGTGTATTTTGTTAATATAATTAAACATTAGGTAGAATAAGAAAATGAGCATATAATATAAAGGTTACTGCATTTGTATGGGAAAATATGAATTCGTTTTGTCGGATGGATATACTGCACTCTCAAGGTCGTGCAATAACCATCCGAAAACTTCGTTCATAATATTTTCCCATACAAATGCAGTAACCTATAAATACTATATTTTGATATTATCAGCAAGTACTATCATCCATATGATTGTCACGAGGAACAAGCAAACTTTGATCTGTTATTAAAAAAGTGTTGCTTGAACTTAACAAAGAAAATACGGTATTCCTTAACCGATCAAATATTATAACATCTCGAGTTCATGGTAATAAAAAACCTGAACAAGATCGAATAAAGCGAATACACGATGAACTTGATAAACAACCTGAATCCAGAAAAGGAAGATTACCAAATAATACAGAACGTAGAGATTTGTTTTTGAAACGCAGAATATTTCATTAACTTGGTATGGTATATCATGATAAAAAGACGTTGCTTAATATTGTATGTGATTATGGCGATGCAAATCAATTAGCTTCTGCAAATTTGTTGCTGGTAGATTCGCTAACAATGAAAGAAAAAGAAAATATCAGGCAGTACATGTTGATCATGCATTTAATACGATCGCAAAATTAGAATAGCAATTAATGTCATATTGAGATACAGAACGTAGTTTATTTTATCAAGATAAAAAATGCCACATATATCTGATTGGTATATAAGCAAAAAGGACAAAATAAAAATAGAACCAAAAAAAAAACATTATCCTGAAGGATATTAAAAACCTCTTGAATATTTAAGTTAATCCTTAAGTAAATGAACATCACCATCCCAAGCATTGCCTTATCAAGGCAATGCGACCAAATTATATTCTTAAACGTGCGATAAAATCTTTCCAAAGCCCTTTAACTCTCAAGGTGGTTGACAGAGGGTTTAAACCATTGGATTAATAATTCATCCATAACGTCCTAGCAAATTCCAGACATGACATTTGACTCTTGATCAGAAAACAGAATTGGGAATTGGTTGTAGATGAGATGAGACTTAGGTATCTTCTGAATGGGTTTTCCTACCATTCGACAAATGTGACAAGATCTACAGTATTTAGAAACATCACTTTTAATTTTCAGCAAACAAATTTTTCAAGATCTTGTGATCAGTCTTACAGACGTTTGATAATTAGGCAAGGGAATTTCATTGGTTAGAAAAGTCGATATTACTTAGGAACAACAGTTTGATAACTCAGTAGCCATTCATAATCAGCGGGTACCTCAGGTTGCTTCCATTATATTTTAAAGACCCCAATTTATTTTACAAAATAAAAAATAGCTACATGTTTGGCTTCAGTTTAGCTAGTAACCATGAAAGAAACAGGAGATCTCCGAAGAGATCTTATTCAAAGTCGACAGCTAGTGATTATTGTTTGTCATCCTGTTAGGAATGAGAGAATGAACACTAAAATGAGGATTATTTTGATAAATATGTGATGATTGATCAATACTTGGAGAGCAAAGGTGACCACATTAAAAGACGGACCAATCAACGTGTCAGCTAAAGTAAGAAGTTCCTGATCAACATTATTCTCATGAGCTCTTTTTGCCATTACTCTATTAACTGCCAAAGCTGGGATTTCAATTTAAAAAATATCAACGTTTTGATCCAAACAGGGCTTGTCAGTTACAAGTAAACTAACCACAACCCTATCTCCACCTAGGTCATTGCCTAGTAATAAATGAATACACGGAACGTGAATTAAAGCAGTGTTCCTAAAGACTAAGTCTGATGACAAATTGATACAATGGAGAGGAACAGTAACTGATCACTATACACTAAATAAGAACATTTGTACCGCTATAGTGGCTTAGTGGTTAGAGCGCCCGACTCAGATGCGGGAGATCGCGAGTTCGAACTCCAGCCGAGTCATACCAAAGGCTTATAATAATGGTACTAACAGCTGCCTCGCTAGACGCTAAGAACTAAGAGGTTAGTGTTAGGACTAGTCGGCTTTGTGTCAGAATCCTGTGACTGGGTGGGGCATTATGCTATTTATCTGCGTCATGTGGCCCTAGTTCTAGACATCACTATAAAATACCACATTATAGACATAGTAGCGATATGACAGAAACATTGTGAAACCTATGTCAAAAATCCAAATTACACACAGACACCCACGCACTTTGTAGACAAAGGCAAAGTATTTAAACACTGAGAAGCTCCTGCGTCTCTTAAATCACAAACAAATAATACAGCACCTTGTGACATGAATGATTCCATTTTCTCCATAATATAAGAAGACGGGGGTATGTCTCACCCTACAAACGTATTGATTTCAGAACATGACCGTGACCTTGACCTCCTAGAAGGAAGATCATCTGGAATACCTGTCTTGATGTCACAAACTGCCTTAAAATTATTTTTTTATTTGTGATTTAATAAATTTGATTTTCAATATAATAAAGAAAGGGAAAATATATTTTCTGAAGTCGGTTATGAGAAAAATGTATTATCCGAAATTGACTGGAAAATGCAAACCCATGTTAGCAATATGACCACGATGGTAGCGTAATAGTTCTCACCAGGCGCAAAGCTCGTGCATTTCATGATATGTAACCAAGGATCTGTCTAAACTGGCAATATGCAAAGTCAAACCTGGGTGTTACGTATACGATTACAATAGACGGGAACTAAAATGTGGACATCGAGCACGGCCAGATTAAGCTATGAATAGTTCTTATTTCTTTTAGAGTTTTGAACAATATCTGGAAAAGTGTTTCAACTGCATACAGTTTAACGTTTTACTTTTTTGGGGGAAATTTGGAGGGTAGGTATTTAAAATATGAGTTTTTTTAGGATTCTATTCTATTCATTACAATTAGTTCCATTCAATTTTGTTTTCACTACTTGAGTATTTATTATACACACATCATTGTGTATACTCCACTGACTATTATGTTTATCAAATATATTGATTACGATGTATATTCAAGTCTGCAACCCTAATACGTTGAATATAGTATGCTATACAACAGAGCACGAAGGCACTGTATGAAATGGCAGGGACATGCATACATATAGAGTAAATATATTCACATAATGATTTTAGATGACTTTTGTTTTGTAGCTGCTTAGAGTTATTTTTTGTATCAATGGGACCAGCCTATATGTGGTGGTATATTAAATACCATATTTTAAAGAATGAACGTTGCTTATTGGCTGAACTTAATTAACATGACGTTTTGAAGAAGGCTACTGATAAATTGCATGCAATGTTCACCATGAGGTTACACAGGTATTGCTATAAGAAAAGTGCAAGATCTCACTGGGCAGACATATTATTTTATAACAAACCTGACCAGAACATTTACATCTGCAGCTATAAGTAAAGAGTTAAATAAAACAGCTATTATGTAAATATGAGCACTTGTTTATAACTGCAATGCTATATTGATTTAATAGAACCAAGTAAAATCAGCTGTAGTTTACCACATATTCTAGAGCAGCAAAGAGGGTGGACAGACTTTCTCTAATAGGGGTATTTTTTAAGCAAATAATTTTAAGTCTCCTTTTGCCAAATGGAGCCTTAATGATTTTAGAGTTTCATTTGTCAAATTAAGGCTTCTAGGGATTTCAACCAAAACTATTTCACTTCACAAAAAAAAGCTGCTACAACCTTAGGGTAAATAATTGTAGCAAGTCTCTGTTACTGCAACGGATTCCAATGTGGTTGTCATATTTTTTTTATGATGAAAATCATTTATGATTTCACAAACAAACTAATTTGCAAAACCTCAGCTCGTAGATCAATCAGATTTCCTGACTGGTCAGTGAGTTTGAAATTGATTCTAGTTAACGAGCAGCAGAGAGGGTGAACAGACCACGATTTCAAGCAAAAATAAGGCTTCCAGATCACGTTTTCGAGCAAAATATGGCCTATAGACTACGTTTTCAGACAAAAAATAAGACTTCCAACAAAATCTCATTTAACCAAAAAAAAAGTCTCCATTTTTGCAAAAACGGAGATTTTACGATTTTTTAATCAATTTTGCTCGCAACGATGTGGTCATCCACCCTCTCTGCTGCTAAAGTTTTCAGTTCTGGGTTAACAAAAATAATAAATAATTTGATCGAGTTTTTAGGATCTCACAAACAGACTAATCGCTAACACCTCTTCTTGTAAATCAATCAGATTATTTGACTGGTCGGTGAGTTTGAAATTAATTCTGGTTAATGAATTATTATGGCATCGCATATAGACAGGATTAATTGGGTTTTCAATAATTAAAAACCCTGGAGGAGCTGTTGGTGCAAATGAATAAAGAATATATCCTTGCTGAGCTTGATTTGATCGTTCGAGATTAATTTGATAGCTTCCTTCGATCACATCGCATACTAAATTGAGCGCAATCACCGATGAAATATTCACGTTGAACGGAGCGATATGCCTGCCGCCACCGTCTGGGTCATTATTATGTTTGAGGATTTTTATTTCCCCTGATGCTGTTTTCTTCCACGTATCATGAATTATTTTAAACCCAACATCGATGGTGTCACTGAGAAGTTTTTTTTAGTTCCGGTACGTTATATCCCGGTAGTTTGAATGTCGGAATATCTTCAACGCGGATTTTATAGTCTGATGCAAATTTTGTTCTCGATTTTGGGTTATCTTCATCTAATATATCCTGAATAATTTTTAGGTTAAATGTTTCCATATCGTCGATAATTTTATTGCATGTTTCTACGACGCTGATAAATTCATCTCGGGTGAGAGAGCCGGATTTAAGAGATATTAACAACAGCGATAAATCATTATTCATTGCTGTGAAATTTTTAACGATTTCAGGTTTGTTAACTAAATAATATATCCTTATTCCTTCCCCCTCTGGCTTCTCTTCTCCAGTTGATCGGTATCCGAGACCAAAAAAATCTATAGTAAATCTATGATCTTTATAACTCCTTATTGGATTATCAGGTTTTATTCTGTCGGTGATATAATCAGATTTTTGTGGTTCTGGTAAATCAACGGTTTCCTCCAGAGTTTTACTCTGGGGCGGTAATTCAGGCCATCCTAGTACGGTTCTAATAGAACTTTGATAGATATCTACGACGTATCCTTCTGTGCTTATCTCAATTGCGGATGATAGCGTCGGTTCATGAACTGTTATAGCGATTTTTGACTCTACTCCAGTAATCGATTTTATTCTACGCGCGAATTCATCATTGATTTGTTCTATTTGGTATGACCCTGTTGGTATCGAAACAACTTTCCAGTCTGGGGTTCCGTCGGGTTTATTCTTATTCGCAAACACTAAAGAATTATTGGGTTGTTGACCACCAAATGATTTTGATCTGATATTAGGCCAACTGTGATACATTCGTAGTTTTGCAAGCGCTATCTCCTTCACTGGAATCGGAGAGGGGAAATTCACACTAAACTCGGGTTTCGTAGATGTTATTGATATCATGCTTGTTTGTACTGGGTTCGTGTTCTCCACTACTCGTTGAAGTAATTCCATCTGTGTCGTCAATGACAGTGTCATTGTTATTATACTCATGTTGTATTTCTAATTTTGGTATCGAGGAATCATAAATACTGACCATCACTGAGAACTCACAATCTGGTAATGTTGATATTATTGAGATCATTTTGTTTTTTGGGTTCGTGTTTTCTGATTCCATCGGTGTTGTCATTGTTATTATATTCATGTTGTCGCTCTAATTTCGATATCGCGGAATCAAAAATACTGACCATCGCTGAGAATTCACTATCTGATATAATCGTATTATCGAGTGACGACGATATCATCAGGGATAATTGCGAGTATGCGGTTGATGCAATATGAAATTGAAGTAAGTAATTCTGCAGTTTACTCTGGCTGCATGATGATATCTTTTTTGCTATCCCGGTTAATATACCCCCGATTGTAGCCACCGCAGAAATGCAAATTGGAACTACGACCGGGGCAATCATTGTAACAGATGCTAGTATTATTCCGGCACCAGTAAGAACGCTTGACACCGAGTATATAATAACATCAATTGCGGTGATTCTTCGTCGGTATTTTTTTATTTTTATTTGATACTCCTCAGTGAGGGTTTTGAGTCTATTCTGAAATTCTCTGACCTGATCATAGCGACATTGCGTCGATGACAAAGTCATTGTTGTTATTTTAAAAACACTAGCGTTTTCAATTGTGAAATCCTTTCAATTTAGTTATTTACTTAAATCCGCTACGAATTCCAGATACCATGTTACTGATGCCTTAGCCAAACTTTTATCATCGGCTTTTATCGTTAACCGTTCAGTTTTATCCTTGTCGATGATCGTTGAAATCGTATTGTTGACCCCGGATGAACTCGACGATGATATATTAAATTGAATTGGTGCTACCAGCGTTAATCGATAAATACCCTTGATAGTAGCTGTGATATCTAATTTGTTGTTTGCAGGTGTCCACTCAAATGATCCGTGTTGGATTGTATATACTACGTTGATGGTTTTCTCATGAGGAATTTTTGTTTTTTCAATGATTGTTATCATCCTCGAAAAATCACCTTTGACGGCTTCGATGAAAGTTTTCGTCTCATCGATGGATTTTTTAATATCAGGGAGTTTTATTTCAATTTTATCCAACTGGGTTCCAATAAATTTATCAATGATATTTCTACGAAAAATTGAAAACTGTTTTCCGTTATCTTCAATTTTAGATTCAAGTGCTGCTAGTACAACCACAAAATTTTTTAACTCATCGTTGAGAGTTTTTAATCGATCTGTAATCGTCGAAACGAGTACACCCGGTTTTAGTTTACCCTGATCGGAAAATAACGCGATAGTACCCTCGATTGCGTTTTGTTGTTTAACTAAAATATCATCCAGAGAAATATTACTGGTTTTCAATTTACCCTGATCGGAAAATAACGCAACGGTGTTTTCGATTGCGTTTCGTTGTTTAACTAAAATATCATCCAACGACACATCACTGGATTTCAATTTACCCTGTTTGTCCTGAAATACAACTATTTCATTAGGATCAACATTTGTTAAGTTCAACGTCTCAGCGATTTCATCTTTAATTTTTTTTGTTATATCCTTGACAGAATCAGGTGGTGCAGTGCCATCGGGTTTGGGTTTCAAAGATCTCCCCCAAATATCAATCTTGTTATTGTAAAACTCTTTCTCTCTCTAAAAAGCGATTACTAGTGTAGTCATTTACGACAATATGAGGTGGTTTTCCCCTTGGGTTACCCAAGGAGTTAGAAATAGCGTCAAGGACATTTAATACTTCACTGCCGCATATTGGTGGGTCATTGATTTGTTGTGTTGGTAGCGTAGAATACCAAGTCTTCATTGGAAGGGTTTTTATATACCGCATAAACTCTTTTGGTGGGGCTAATCCATATGAATCGAAATAAACAATCCCACGTGGATCAATAGCGTATGCAACCCAGTGAGTTCCAGGTCCGGTGCTGTTATCGAGATTAATAATACCTGTTTCAGTTTTGTTTGGTTGATGAGGTAATTGATCTTTCATAAAAACACCTCTGAAATGTTTAATCACTAGTTTTTTAGCCGCATCCATTAAATCAAAATTGGACATAGGAATCTTCGATTCCTCAATTAATAAATCGTTCCTGGTAGTCTTAGACCCTTTCCGCTGTACCACGAATACGGGGTTCCTGGTAGTCTTAGACCCAATCCGTGAACGGATCGTCCCTTTTTTTTATATCCTTTCCCAGTTGCTTTCTTTAGTGCCATTCCTGCAGCAGTACCAACGGCTCCTAACGCCGCCGCTTTAGCCACCGCTGGGGCTGCTGCTGCAATCAATGCTGGAATCGCAGCTAACAACGGAAATATACCGCCTGTTTTAATCATATTTTTGATAGAAGCCGCAGAAAGAGTAATCTGAACACCTTTTTTGGCTGCAAGTGCATCATTGAAATGTTTCACCTGACGAGTTGTCAGCGATAGTTTATTTGCACCACCAGTCATTTGGTTGGGTTTCAACGTGATTGTGGTTCCACATCGCTTAGCCGATTCCGATTGCAATTTTTTTAATTGACCGGGAGTTAACGCAACACTAATAACACTATATGACATTATACATAATTGATTGATTCTAAATCGTTTACAATTTCAATTACATGTTTTCCACTGGGGCATCTACCACTCTCATTCTTCCTCCAACACCTTCGAGTAGCATTGATTTGTCGCTGAGAATGACAGCAACCGCTCTATAATTAGCAATATCATCAGGTTTATCTACATTAGCTCTAAAATGTATATCAACAACAGATTGTCTTGTTAAATCGAGATGTTCCAGCGAAAAGTAATAGATTGGATACAGATTTTTAAAATCAAATTGTGATATTTGTAGACCGGTATCCACATTTTGATCGCGTGCCATAAATGACAACAGACGATGATAAACTCGTGCAATATGATTTTCTCTGTAATTAAGTTGTATATCCTCGGATGTTTCCTGCTGGCCGTTTATTCTCAGTGAGACGTCTTTCACACCTAATTGATCAAATATCATATGACTAAAAAGTTGATTGCCAACACGTGTGTTATCCTGTAACGCTACGAATATATGACGTGGAGCTGAAACACCTTGTTTTGATGCTAGGTTCCAAGTGAATAACCCCTTCAGACTTGATTGTTTAACATCTGTACTCACGGTTAGCCAACTCAACAACGACTTTCCCCCTTGGTCCATAAATGATAGTAATCGTTCTTCTGCGGTAATTGCTGGAGTCAACACTGGCATCCACAATGATATTTTTGTTAAATTGACTTTACCGGCATCAGCATTGGGATTTGCAGCATCTGCTGGAATCCTCCAAATTGCGTCGTTATCATCACCCTTTCGTACAAGCGCTACTGTATGCTTCGCCCCGTAGATAACTTTTCTGACGTTTCTACAGAATCCAAAAATATGATGCAGTGGAATCACGCATGAAAATGATTTACGCCCTACTCCCAACATTGAGTTTCGTGTTGCAGCTCCTAGATTGAAATTAACGTCGTTGTTTATAACTCCAGCCTCGACATCAGCATCATCATTAGCAGCACTGGCTTTTTTTGGTCGTCTTACAACAAATTGAATTCCTCCAGCGGTATTCTTACCATCTTTTGCAAACATCATAGAAGGTCCTGCTGATCTTGTATAATCATCAGAATATCTCGCTAACCCTATTATTGTTGTAGCCACATCAACATCGCGATCTATCGACTCGATTTCTTTTCCATCAATGAGGTATCTTGCACTCTCAAATAACGCCATAATACCATTATTGACAAAACCGACTTGAGTACCAGCTGGATATGATGCTCCAGCAGCTGTTACAAGTTCTCCTTCTACTTCAATAAACGCTTCAGCGGGTAGAAAGTATTTACTGGTATCATGGACTTGAAGTTCAATTCGCGATCGACTATTTGCGTCTATTGCATGATAAGCGTAATATTGATAATCGCGTACAGAATCATCCTTGCCAACTGGGGCGTCTATATCAAACGCTGGATCATGTGATTTTTTGAACATTTTATTCTATTTATCAGAGTCTAAATCGTGAAATCATAAACGATTTTCATCGACGTAGTTTTTTAAAGCCGCTTCCTGCTATCATATTTGCAATATTGCTTTGGTTTCCTTGATTTATCAAGGGAGTTAAAGCCATCGACGCTAATTTTTCGTCTACTGCGTTATTTATAATTCTACTAACACTTGCAGGCATTTCCGCTGTAGACGGTAACGGTTTCTTTGAAAATCCTTTGGATTTTACTCGTCTCACTAATGATGTTATTTTATTCTTCGCAGTTGAAAACGCTTTTCCAGCAAGATCTCCAACAGCACCAATACCCTTATCACGAATAACTTCAATTGCTTTCATTCCTAGTTGTTTAGCCAACGGCATCACTTTTGGAGCCATTCTCGCAAATAACCCTGCAATGGTATTGCCTAAACCATCTCCGTAGTATGCTCTATAAACTGGAAACCGTGAATTAACTACGTAGACGGGGGTTGGTTTATCATGATTGTAGTGTATGATCATTATTTGAAATCAGAAACCATTTTTCAATTGGAAACGCTAGCGTTTTTATTCAGTCTCGGTGATTAATCACTGTGATACCCACTTTCCACTAACTCGTCAATGAAATCTCGATATGTTTTGATATCCATGATACCGCCGGCAAATAACCGTCTACAGATATCAGCTGCTTCATTAATTATTTCCGGTGAGTTATTTCCAGCTCGGAACCCTCCTACAAGAACTTCTAATCGTGATATATCACTGAGAACACTACCAGGGCATGAAACGCTAGCGTTTTCACTCTTTGAGTTTCCAATCCTTGGATTTTCCCTCGAAGAGTTTCCAACGCTAGCGTTTTGCAATCCACTTCCGCTATAACCAGTTGCTTCATCCTGTTTTTCTAAATCGGCTTCTTGTAATAAATAATCAAGAAAATCATCATCAGGTGGTAGTTGTTTTTTAGGTGAAAAAGATATTTTCTTTGCAGGTTGCTGTCGCCGCCTTTGCAATTTTGGTGGTTTTTGTTTTTGTTCTTCAAATCGTTTATACACGTTACCCACCGCATTGATATATCCATTGTATGATGGACTATCTGTCTTAATTTGACTTTTTTCAGTTTTGATCTTATAGAATATATCAGCCCAGTGAGTTATATTTCTAACATATTTATGATGTTCTGGTTTCAACATTTTTTTTCTGTTTTCATAAGTCGTAACAACAAGCGCAGGAATATCTGCTAGTTTAGTCTCATCAATTGCTGCTAACCCGGTCTCGGTAAATCTCACGCGTAAATCATCAACTGTTCTTTTTGATTCTATTTGTTCTATTTGTTCTGTTTGTTCAGTTTTCGCTGCTATTTTTTCAAGTTCACCAATAACAGATTTTCCCGTCTCGGGAACATCTCCCAGTATAGCACGCTCTATCCCTTTCGTTGCTGTGGTTACTGGTTTAAACAATTCTTCGGATCCCATAGCAAAATCAGTCTGAAGACTCTGTCGTTGTTGTAGTTTATTCCGTACAGAGTCACGAATTGGTACAAATCTCCTGATTGCATCCAGTCGTTCACGAGCCAATCGGGTTGTTAATGCTTCATTGACCATTATTTGAAATCAGAAACAATTTTTCAATTGCAAAACAATTTTTCAATCCGACCTAACACCATCGGATGATTTTTGATACGGTCTTGGAAGTGTTTTAGAGGCGTTATCATTGATGTTGAAAGTGTGGAAATCCTTATAAAAATAATTAATACCACACTTTCAACATTCTTTTGACATGTCGGATGATTTTTAACACGGTCATGGAAGTGTTATTTCATCATAAAACACCTTCTATCAGTGATGTTGAAAGTGTGGAAATCCTTATAAAAATAATTAATACCACACTTTCAACATTCTTTTTTTGATCAATCTGACATATCGTCCATCGATGTTTGACATACCCCCCTTGAGGGTCGGCTAAAAAAAAATGATAATGGTCGGCTAAAAAAAATGATAATGGTCGGGCAATCAAATAATGATAAATGGTCGGGCAATCAAATAATGATAAATGGTTGGTCAATCAAAATTGTTCATTTTCTTGAATTAACGCCCGTAGGTTTCTAACTTTAGAATTAACCTCCTTTTTCAATTCGTATTCGTACCCCAATTCTTTTCGTATTCGTTCTACGATGGTATACAACGGAGCGAACACACTTACGTCACTGGAAAATGCGAGAGAGTCCTTAATAGAATTCTGAATTCTTTTGATGAGCGCATACTTCTTTGGTAGCATATATTTATTGTTGTTAACTCCGTATTCTATATCCTGAAAATCAGACATGATTTGATCAGGATTTAACCCATCTGATAGTTCAATATCCCAACCTTTCAATTTTGAAATCTCGGATATGATGCTATTCATGTTTTCAGAATTCATTATTCTATAATAATGATATATTTCTAAATGAAAAATATGACGCATTAGACATAACTAAATTGAACTTTTTGTCCCGTCCTTTTTGAAATCGCAGATCGACAAACCCCCTCTGCAACATATCGTACTGAGGGTCTACAAATATTGAAATACTTGCCGGCTTCATATATTGATTTAAATACTTTTTCTTCGTTAGTTATTGTATTCAAAGATTTCACAGGTCTCGCTTTTTTCGAGTATTTCCCAGTCCCCCCTCGTTTGGTATTCTCACTATGTGTGATTGCTTGAAGATTTGATAAGGAATTGTTCTTCGGATTAGAATCAATATGATCAATAACAAAACCATCTTTGATCAATCCATGGAAACATTCATACACGAAACGATGATTGTAATATTTCTTCTTTCCAACAGTAAAGAACAAATATCCCATACCATTATCCCACCCAACTGGGTTCTTCAGTCTACGGTTTCTTACAACACCATCACTGGATGCTTCATAATTTGTACTCACAGGGTGCTGTCTGAATTCTTGGGTCATTTGTATACTATACTATTTGTCTAATTCAATGACTGATCCATTTGCAGGGATTCATTATACATAAATCTTTCATTTAGACACTTGTTTTTAGTATAGCATGAAAGAGTTCAAGAGAACGCCTTCGAAAAATGCTGAATTCAATGCTGATAAGGAGTTTAAGAGATTATTAAAAATCAATCCTAGATTTAATCTCGATAGACCCAAAAAACGTAACAAACGTCCAAGAGACGGAAACATGAAAGAGTTTAAGAGATTATTAAAAATCAATCCTAAATTTAATCTCGATAGACCCAAAAAACGTAACAAACGTCCAAGAGACGGAAACATGAAAGAGTTTAAGAGATTATTAAAAATCAATCCTAAATTTAATCTCGATAAACCAAAAAGACGTAACAAACGTCCAAGAGACGGAAACATGAAAGAGTTTAAGAGATTATTAAAAATTAGTCCTAGATTTAATCTCGATAGACCAAAAAAACGTAACAAAATCAATCCTAGATTTAATCTCGATAAACCCAAAAAAACCTCCAATAGACGGAAACATGAAAGAGTTTAAGAGATTATTGAAAATCAATCCTAGATTTAATCTCGATAGACCAAAAAAAACGTCCAAGAGAGATTACCCCTGGAAAGATGCTCAATTCAATCTCGATATAGCTTCTAATACACCAAAGAATACAATTCTTGATAAAGCCATGATTAGTAAAATCAGAGACTGTTTTAATGAATTTAAGCGTGATGGAGCATCTTATTGTTGGTCAACATTTCGAATTGATGGTATTGTTGATGCTACCATGAATGATGATAAAGCAGCAGTGATAATTTCACGTGTTGGGGAAAAAAGACATTTTTTCCGAATCAAATTCATTATCGAAGTCGATGGCAAATGGATTATTAAGGATAAATTTGAACCAATCCTCAAGAATAAAAAAGCTGTCATTGTGAGTAGAGATTCCAAACCAGGGATTCTAACCGGCATTGATAAACCATACTACGAAAGATCTTATCCCGTAACAGCAATGGTTTATGGGATATATCCGTTAAATGATAAACCCGATATCGCAAAACTAGCTCCTATGAAATATTCGTCAGGGCTTAATTGTGTAGCAGAACGAATAATAGAACACTTCACAAATGCATCCCGAGGAAATAAACTAACTGATCTGCGACGTAGGAAAATAACCGAGTGGGAACTGACAGTGAAACAGCATGGTGCAAAGATTTCTGATATAGCTAAATTAGAAGCATCATTAAAATTCCCAATATCAGTAACAACAATAACCGGAGAAGTATTATACGAACCGAAATATCAATCGCGAGGAGCCCCAATACAGATTATTGATCATAACAAACACGCGTGGACACCTGCGGTAACAATATTTCCACGAGAACGAACCGTGAAATATATCCCTAAGGAGTTCGTCGGGGATGTTTTCTATGAAGAGAGATTATTTGATGCTATTCATGCGTTGTGTAAGGATGATCCTGTGTCAGTGTGGTTACTTAGAAGTGATGAAGAATTCGATCAATTTGTAAAACCAAATGGTGAATTATATCGCATTGAAAAATTAGATAACAGAATGAGAAAAATCGCTAGTGATTTTTCACCGCAGAATTCCCATGAAAAACTACTCACGGATAGTTTTACTATTCCATCAGTGGTAGCTCACTTCGCAAGAGAAAAAAACTCATGGCGTCCAACACGAAATGATTTTCTCGAGGATGTTAAATTGAGTTGCGTCAAATTCGGTCATGGAGGACTGTGGAATACGAAATACTCACGTGATGGTATGATTTCAATTGATATATCCGCGTGTTATCCCGGAAGTTTTCTCGGGTATTGGGAATGCGCTGAGTACTTCAAACGATTTGGACACCCCACGCATGAAATGACTCGTGTTGCGATTAATGGACCATTGCCTGATTTTGATTTAACCGGATTCGCTCGTGTGATATCATTTGAATTAGCTACAGGGTTACATCCGTGTAGTTATGTTTGGCTCGGTAGACACCTATCTGAAAAACACTGGATGCCAATAGTGCTATTGAGATATATGATTGATTGTGGTATGCTAATATCGTTGATTGTTTCCGAGGCTATTATATGCTATCGAGCTCAGAAAGAAGTTTGGCTACCACAACCCAATCTAGATAGAATAATCAACGAACTACGAAAACAGTTTCCAGATTTCAGTGAAGAAGAAATCATAAATTGGTCTAAGAAGTTATTTGAAATTAAAAAAGAACAAGCAAAAGATCTCGGAAGAAGAATAATCGGTAAATTTACCCAGGGTGGACGATACGATAACGCAAAATACTCTTCGCGGTTGATCATAGATGTCGCTGAATACGATTTTATTGTAGCGGATTTAATGAAACAGGGAAAACTTGTATCCCGTAAGGATGCTTTTCTATCCAATGGTGAGAAATTAGGTACGGTTGTTACCTACTGTGATGGATATAATTCCCAGTACACACATTTGAGAAGTTCAATGTTAGCCTATGCTTCTATTAATCTATTTTCGATGATAAATAGATTTCCTAATACCGCGGTTAGAGTAGCCACTGATTCGATGTATATACACAATAAGTACAAATCAGCTGTAGCGGCATTCACAGATCCCGAAGAAAATTGGGGGCGTTGGCGATTTAAAAAGGAGATGCTACATGAGTATTGTGAATCCGCAGACGTTGCCATGGATGATAAATATATTTGTTGTAACCGTATTGAAATTCAATCAGAACTTTCTAATGCACCACCGGTATCTGATCCAATATGTAGATACAAGACAGTTTATTTAAACGGCTGTGGTGGGTCAGGAAAGACAACTCGTGCAATTGAATTATTCCGTGGGAAAAATCCTACGGATTTCACAAACATGATTGTGCTAACACCGACTCACAGACTCGCCAGAGAGATGATACAACGAGGGGTAAATGCTTGCACTTATCACAGCTTCTTTCGATGGAAGGGTTACAAATGGACTCCTGAGCGTATGGGTGATAAATTCATTCCTAAAATCATCATTTGGGATGAAATATGCACAGTGTCATTAGATGTATTAAAAACATTTCTTGAGTGGTTGTTAACCAAAAACACAAAAGTCGTCATGTGCGGGGATCAAGGCCAACCACCACCATTTGTCGGTGCCTCTCCACATGAATGGCTAAAGGGTTTTGTAGACTACTATGAAGAAATCACCACTGATTATAGATCACTTGATGAACGATTACGCGAGTTCAAAGCGCTAATTAGATTACAACCGGATAGAATCCAATGCGAAATAGCGCGTGAAGTGATTTCAGAAACCCCAATGAATGATTTCTGGGAAGCGTGGAGACCAAACGATTTGATCATTGCAAGTAGAAAAATAGTCAGGGATACACTTCAGATGAAGTTATTTGAATTGCATAAAGAAAAATTTGCAACGCTTCCAGTACCCCTTTGTTATAGGCCATCGGATACACGAAAACAAAACATTGAAGTTGATATTCCAGGACAGAATGAAAAACAAATTCTGGTATTAAATGATATTGTGCTGGTTGATATCAATGTCGTTGAAGATGCATTGCGTGCTAATAAATCCCCGTGGACGCTAGGATACGCAGCAACAATACACTCTTCACAGGGATTGACTATATCGGATACAATTGTTTGGATGGTAGATAATCGCATCGAATGGTCAAATTTAGTCTATCTCGCAGTATCCAGAGTACGAAAAATAAATCAACTTCGAAGAATTGTCCTGACAGAGTCAGGCGATGATGAAATCATTGGTGATGATAATGACACAACAATAAGTGATATTGATGTTAGCATCATTAATAAAAAACTCTCCGGTTACAAACAACAGGACAAAAAAAAACAACGAGAATTTGATATTGATGCTGAACTAATAATCACTTTGAAGAAACAACAGAATAATCACTGCGCGAGTTGCAATTGTATAATGCGTTGGCAGTATTCGGATAAGGATCCTCGCCAATTCACCGTAGACAGAAAAAATAACAATCTCGGTCATGTCAGAAATAATGTGATGTTGACTTGTCTTGAGTGCAATAGACGCAACGGTGCTAGTTAAGACCATGCGGTGGCAATTGAGTATCCTCGGGAATCACTTGTAGTTGTTGTCGAGTAAATCCTCGTTGAGGGGCAGTTGAATCCAGTTTATAGACTGGAGGTCTACCAGTTGATCGTGTTATACTAGATATCTTATGCGTAGTGACGCTCCAAATAGGATCAGTAGCCCTTTTTCTACCCCCTTCAAGCTCTCCTGGTTCGTATAAGTACCTCACAATGACACTACTACCAAGAATTGGTTGGGAAACGCTAGCGTTTCTAGGGAAATCTTTTTGTGATTGTACGGGTATTGACTTCTTTTTAATCGCGTTGATAGGTTTCATGTTGATTGTTCTAGTAATCTCGTTATTCAGTGCAGTAATCACAGATGGTAATCTTTTAACCCATTCACTGGATCGCTTTTCTTGAATGAATTCTTTTGCGTATTGATATCCAAATAACCGCTCAGCAATCGTCCGATTAAATCGTTCTACAATTGCCTGATCGCGATGTAACGCAGTATGCCCTCGTCGTATTGTGACATTGTGATGTTTCATTGTAGATAACACTGCACCCTGAAATTCCTTGCCAGGATCAACTTGTAACAGATTTGGCCAGTGCAGAGGACCTCGTCGATAAATCCTTTCAAATGCAGAAGCGACGTCAGTGGCTGATTTTGTTTTCAGCGGTTCTGCATCTTTGTATCGACTCGCAACATCAACTACGGTTAGCGCGTATTTGTAGCCACGATCATGTGGCAGAAATAATATATCAGCCTGATGAACTTCATTAGGAACTGTCACATCAAAATGCGAGAATTGAATTTGTTTCGGCGGTGGTAGATAAATTTGCCATAGTGCCTGTTTTGATAACCAATTAGCCGCAGTGGTTTTTTTCACTTTTGCAGCGCTAGCGAGTTTATGGACTGCTGATTTACCCCTCCAGTATCCTCTTGGGGAATAATAAATTGATTCCATATTATTAATTACCGGCACCTAACATCAATTTACTTTTCATAGCCGATTTTACCAACCACGAAGACAATTTTTCTTTGAAGGATTTATCAGGAATAGCATTTAACGCATGAATTAATTTCACATCCGCGAGATGCCTGTTTTGCAGATTGCTGCTTTTATATGCAACATCATGAAGGTGACACGCCTTATCAATGGCGTTTATTGGTTCTTCACCGGGGTTGGGTTGATTTTGATTATTGAGTCTGATATCAAGTCTGGTTCCCGGTCCACAGTAGCTATATCCTGGAAGGTGCTTTTCTCCGGGGTATTTTGCCCATGGGGTTCCAGGGAGTTTTGCTAATTTGGCTGCGATATCACCTCCTCGTTTTTTTTTAAATCAGATTTCATAGACACAAATCTAAATTTCTTTGTACCACATTGCACGCATTTACCAGAAAGCGCTGATCGGTTATTTTTAGTTGTAATCGTCGTCACATTATCTGTGCCAGTACGCGTTCTACACTTCACACAATATAGATCCATAATTTATGTATAGAAATATGGATATAATTGATTTTTCAGCGACTAAAACAAGAGAACCAATTAAGCATCATGCAGCGCTACCAAACTCTATCCGGATGATTATAATCGGGCCATCTGGATCCGGTAAAACGCAATTGTTGCTCAATTTAATAATGAGATGGATGAAGTGGGATAAGTTGTATTTAATTGCCCCTAGCGTAGATGATCAGCGATGTTATGAAGTGTTCAAGGATTTTAACGAGAATGCATCAGAAATTAAGGGTGAGAACGCCATTGATTTTATAACCGATATCGATGAAGCACCGAGTATTGATGATATTGATGGAGATATTAACAATTTAGTCGTATACGACGATATAATGTTGGATAAACAAAAGAATCCTGCTAGAATATTTTCCCGTGGGCGTCACAAAAACACTGACGTGATATATGTCACTCAACGCTACACTCAGGTTCCAAAAGTCATCAGAGATAACTGCAATATTCTTTCTGTATTCAACGGAGTTGATACTCATACGCTACGAAATATTTGGCAGACATGGTGTTCTGATATGGACTTCAATCAATTTAGAGATTTCTTTAGTCATGCTCAGTCGACTCCGCACGGATTCGCAACAATAAATCTACATGATCCTCGGACACGATATCGTATCGGACTGGATCAAATATTCGGTTGAAATCGTAAAAGAATTATTAACCCAGAACTGAAAACTTTAGCAGCAGAGAGGGTGGATGACCACATCGTTGCGAGCAAAATTGATTAAAAAATCGTAAAATCTCCGTTTTTGCAAAAATGGAGACTTTTTTTTTGGTTAAATGAGATTTTGTTGGAAGTCTTATTTTTTGTCTGAAAACGTAGTCTATAGGCCATAATTTGCTCGAAAACGTGATCTGGAAGCCTTATTTTTGCTTGAAATCGTGGTCTGTTCACCCTCTCTGCTGCTTAACGAATCATTATGACGTCTCATAATGACTGGATTAGTTGGATCCTCAGTAATTAAAAATCCTGGAGGAGCTGTTGGGGCAAATGAGTATAGAATATATCCTTGCTGAGCTTGATTTGATCGCTCGAGATTTATTTGATAACTACCTTCGATAACATTACACACTAAATTTAATGCAATCACCGAGGATATATTTACGTTGTGCGGGGCAATATGTCTACCGCCTCCGACTGGGTCATTATTATACCTGAGGATTGTTTGTGGTTTTGGTATTTTTTCCCAGTGTTGTAAGATTTATTTGAACCCTTCATCGATGGCATCATTGAAAGATTTTTTTAGTTCATCTACATTGTATTCATGTAATTTGAATGTTGGAATATTTCTACACGAATGTTATATTTCTTTGCGAATTCAACTCTCTTAGAACCCTCCTCAGCATTTAATACTGCTTGGATAAGTCGTGTGTTAAAAAGTTCTATATCGTGTAAAATTTTATTTAATATTTCTATGTATTTGTTGATGTTTTCGATGATAAATCAATAAAACTCGGTCGTAATTTATCTAAATGATTACTATGCTCTTGTTTAAATAAATTGAATGTATAAGCGATATATGTTGGATCTAGGGTCCAACCAGTATCCAGCTGTCCAATTAACCATATTTTATCACTACTATAAGAAACGGGCTCTGTTAAAAATTTCGTTATGACAGGTTCTAAGAAGAATTCGCAGTATGATTGTACATCCGTGATATAATCAGACTTTGTGTGGCTTGGGTTCACGTGAATGTGATAGTTCAGACCATCCTAATACTGACCTTATAGAACTCTGATAGATACCTACAACATAACTAGGTGAGTTAATCTTAATTGCAGATGATAGCATTGGTTCATGAACCGTTATTGCGATTTTCGATTCTCGCTCAGTAATTGATTTTATTCTGCACTGAAATTCAGCATTGATTTGTTCAATTTGATAGGACCCAGTACGAATTGAAACAACATTCCAGTCTGGGTTTCCGTCTTCCTTGTTTTTATATGCAAACACTAAACTGTTATTCGGTTGTTGACCACCGAATGCTACCGACCTAATATTAGGCCGACTGTGGTACACTCGTAGTTTTGCCAGCTCTATCTCCTTCACAGGAATTGGAGTAGGGAGTAGTATCTCCTTCACAGGAATCGGAGTAGGGAAATTCAAACTGAATTCAGGATTCGTCGAGGTTATTGATATCATGCTTGTTTTCACTGGAGTTGTGTTTTCCGCTATCCGTTGAAGTAGTTCTTGCGGCGATGTCATTATTATTATTATGGCGCTCTAATTTCGATATCGCGGAATCATAAATACTTACAATCGCTGAAAACTCGCTATCTGATATTATTGTATCATCGAGCGACGAAGAAATCAACGAGGACAATTGCGAATATGCAGTTGATACAATATGAAATTTAACTATATAGTCATGCAGTTTACTTTGACTACACGATGATAGTATTTTTGTTATCCCAGTTAACACACCTGCAATTGTAGCCACCGTGGAAATACAAATTGGAACTACAGTCGGAGCAATCATTGTAACAGATGCTAGTATTATTCAAGCGCCGGTGATTACACCACTCACCGAGTATACTGTAACATCAACTGCAGTTATTCTTCGTCGATATTTCTTTATTTCTATTTGATACTACTCAGTGAACGCTTTGAGTTTAGTTTGAAATTCTCTGACTTGATCATAGCGTTACTGTTGCGATGATGAAATCATTGTTTATTTTTTAAAACGCTAGCGTTTTCAATTACGATTTACTCAAATCTGCTACGAATTCCAGATACCACGTTGTTGAAACCCTGGCTAAATTCTTATCAGTGGATGTTATTCTGAATTGTTCGGTTGTATCCTTGTCGATGATTGTTGATATTGTATTATTGACCCCAGATTAACTCGACGATGATATATTAAATTGAGTCGGTGTCACTAGTGTTAATCGATAAATACCCTTGACGGTTGCAGTGATATGTAAAATGTTGTTTGTAGGTGTCCACGCAAATGATCCGTGTTGAATCGTGTATACTATGTTGTTGGTTTCCTCATAAGGGATTTTTATTTTTTCAATGATTGTAATCATCCTCGCTGCATCATTTTTCATAATTTCGATGAAGTTTTTCATCTCATTGATGGATTTTTTAATATCAGGGAGTTTCATGTCGATTTTTTCCAACGGGGATCCAAGAAATTTATCTACGATGTTTTTACGAAATGATGTAAACTGTTTTACATGTTCTTCGCATTTGGATTGAAGTGTAGCAAATTTCAGCATAGTTGTTTTTATTTCCGTGAGCTTCGGTGTGGTCACTGGTGGGTTTCCGAAAAATTCTGACACGGGCTTATCAATGTTTTCTACGATGGATTTTTGTAACCGATCAAATTTAATTATGTGATCGTTGTAATCATCACGTAGTTTTTTTTGTGTATCCACAAACGTAGAGATAAGTACGCCCGGTTTGAGTTTACCCGATCGGAAAACAGCGCTATAGCATTTTCTGCTGCGTCTCGTTGTTTAACTAAAATATCATCTATGGAAACATTACTCGTTTTCAATTTACCCTGACGATCGCCAAATACAACTATTTCATTGGGATCAACACTTGTTAAGTTCAACGTTTCAGCTATTTCATCTTCGATGAGTTTTTTTTACATCTTTGATTCCATCAAGGCTATCGGAAGAGGGTTTCTTTGATGGCAATAAAGGTCGCCCCCAAATATCAATCATGTCATTGTAAAACTCTTTCTCTTTCTAAAAAGTGATCACTGAAATATTTATTCACGACCAAGTGAGGTGGTTTTCTTGATTTTGAAATAGCGTCAAGGACATTCAATACTTCGTTTCCGCATATTGGTGGATCATTCATCATTTGTGTTGGTAGCGTGGAATACCAATGAGGAATTTTTAAATCAAGGATATAACGCATAAATTCCTTCGGCGGCGCTAATCCATATGAGTCAAAATAGACAATCCCACGTGGATCAATCGCGTATGCAACCCAATGGGTTCCAGGTCCGGTGCTATTATCGAGATTAATTATACCGGTTTCAATGTTATTTGGTTGTGTCGGTAATTGATCTTTCATAAAAACACCTCTGAAGCTTTTTATTGATGACGCTTTAGCCGCGTCGAGTAAATCTAAAGTTGACATTGGTGTTATTATTGTTAATAAACTGGTCCTAGTCTCAGGCCTGATCCTTTCACGGATCTGCCGCTGTACCACGAGTGTGGAGTTCCTGGTAGTCTTAGATCCTTTCCCTTTTTTATTATATCCACCCACCCGCTTTGATTCAGCAATAGATTGAACCGCTTTTGCACCAAGTGCTCCTACACCACCTAGCAGTGCCGCTTTTCCTTTCGCTGGGGCTGCAGCGGCAAGTAATGCTGGAATCGCGGCCAACAATGGAAATATACCACCTGATTTTATCGTGTTTTTAATCGCAGCTGCAGAGAGTGTGATCTGAACGCCTTTTTTATCTTTGAAAGCATCGTTGAAATGTTTTATCTGACGGGTTGTCAACGACAATTTATTCACTTCACCAGTCATCTGATTGGGCTTCAGCGTTATTGTAGTTCCACATCGTTTAGCTGATTCTGATTGCAATTTTTTAATTTGACCAGGAGTTAACGTAACACTAACAACACTATACGACACTATACAATAACAGATTGATTCTAGAAGCAGAGAGGGTGGACAGACCAAGTTTTCAAACAAAAACAAAGCTTTTACGGAAACCGAAATAATTTCAGTAAGTCCTAAAGGATTTCAAACTGAAATTATTTCATTCACAAAAAAGGCTGCTACAACGACATAACCTATAAACGCGGGTATATAGTTGTAAGCAAGCCTCTATTACGGCAACGGAAGAAAAAAAATATTACAATATAATCTATATTAAAATCTATGATTGAAAATTCTTCGGATTTTTCCAATGTAACTCAAAATTCTTCTGATTTTTCCATTAGAATAGCAGCAGAGAAGGTGGACAGACCAAGTTTTCAAACAAAAACAAGGCTTTTACGGAAACCGAAATAATTTCAGTAAGTCCTAAAGGATTTCAAACTGAAATTATTTCATTCACAAAAAAGGCTGCTACAACGACAGAACCGATAAACGCGGGTATATAGTTGTAAGCAAGCCTCTATTACGGCAACGGAAGAAAAAAATATTACAATATAGTTTTTTTTGAATGAAATAATTTTAGTAGTGTTATTTATCTAATCAATGATTTTATCATCGGTTACATTAGTCACTGGTGACATTAGTCACTATGGTAAAAATCCGTAGGATTTTCCACTAACTCTTCAACGAAATTTCGATATGTTTTGATATCCATGATGCCACCTTGAAATAATCGCATACAGATATCAGCTGCTTCATTGGTTATTTCTGGTGAATTATTTCCCGCCCGTTTCCCCGATACGAGTACTTCTAATCGTGCTATATCGCTGAGAATATTACCAGGACAGAAACCTCCACCTTGGAGTACTCCAAGGGGGTTTCCAACTAAACCGCTACCTGATACTCCACTGGAATATCCATGCCCGGTTGTACCTTGTGCATCATCATCGTAAGGGTCTTCTTGTTTTTTTCGTCTTGGTGTTGGTGTTTGGCGTTTTCTATAATAATCAAAGTCTCTTTTGAAGGTTCTATACTCCCTCCTCCTTTTATCTAAATACCCAGTATTTATTTTATACAACGCATTAGCCCAGTCATCAGGTGACATTGTTTAACTTTTATACTCGTCCGCGAAAACCTTCCCTTGTGAATTATAGCTGTTAGCAACAAAATCACTTAAATCGTCATACTTCTCTAGGAGAATTCGTTTTTAGCGTTTTCGGTAAATATCACCGCTGAAGGATCAATCTTTTTTATTACACCCTGTTGTTGTGCGACTGCTATATCACCAGGAAGTGTTTGTAACCGCTGTTATGTTGGTTCAGATCGTTCTGCTATTTTTTCAAGTGTGGGGAGAAGAGACTCTCTATTTTTTCCTTCCTCAGATAATATCGATTTAATTTCCCCACACGCTTTTGTAATGGGCTGAAATAATTGTTCAGTCCCAGTGGAAAAATCTGTTTGTAACATTTGACGTTGATTTAATTTATCTCTAACTGAATTACGGACAGGGATAAACATTTTAATAGCAGCCAGCCTCTCTCTCTCGCTAACCGTGTGGTTAATGCTTCATTGACCATTATTAAAACAGTAAAGCAATATTCCAATTAGTGTGGAAAATCTCAAAGAGAGATTTCATTCATAAAAAGGAACAACAAATCATGGAAACAGTGATTAATGAGAAATCCTTATGGACCCAACTGAAAATTTCATTAAAAATCCTTTGGATTTTTCCATTTTTGCTCATTTTTGGTTAGTTCTGGGCAATTTTGGGAGATTTTTACTAAACAATCTTCGATTATGGTTTCTAACAGGATTTTCCTATGGAAATTAACACACAAAATCGACTACTTTACCCGACGGATTTCAATGAAAATCAGCGAAAATCAATGAAAAAACAGTGAAAAATCATCAAAAATCATTAAAAATTAATACAATAAAAATTATTATAATAAAAAAAATATAACCCAACCAGTCTCTGATAAAATGAACTTCTTGGTTTGTGCGAGTACACAAGCCACCTTGTGCACTGATATACTATACGATCTACAGTTTTTCTAAGTTATTTTTTACTATCAATGGAACACTACCCACATATTAGCAAGAGAGATGATACAACGAGGGGTTAACGCTTGTACGTATCATAATTTCTTTAGATGGAAAGGTGACGAATGGACCCCAGAAAGAATGGATGAGAAATTTATTCCTGATGTTTTAATTCGGGATGAAATTTGCACAGTATCGTTAGATGTTTTACAAAAGTTTCACGAGTGGTTGTTACAATCGAATACAAAAGTCATTATGTGCGGCGATCACGGTCAACCACCGCCATTTGTCGTTTTATCCCCACATGATTGGCTAAAGAATTTTGTAGATTATTATGAAGAAATTAATACTGATTATAGAGCACTTGATGAACAATTACGAGAGTTCAAACAACTAATCAGATTACAACCGGATAGAATCCAATGTGAAATTGCGAGGAAAATAATTTCGGAAACTGCATTGGGAGATTTCTG
Organism: Unio delphinus; assembly: GCA_029339505.1. NCBI lineage: Eukaryota > Metazoa > Mollusca > Bivalvia > Unionida > Unionidae > Unio > Unio delphinus. The sequence goes on along the minus strand of JAQISU010000135.1, from coordinate 10,245,805 downwards.
GAAAACATGGAAACCAACTGATTTGATTACAGCTAGTAGAAAGATAGTCAGAGACACACTTCAGATGAAATTATTTGAAATTCACAAAGAAAAATTCCCAACATTGTTAGTGCCGTTATGTTATAGACCCAAGGATACGCGGCGACAAAACATTGAATTTGATATTCCTGGTCAACTTGAAAAGCAAAATTTAGTATTAAATGATAATGTGCTGGTTGATATCAATGCCGTCGAGGATGCATTGGGGCTGATAAATCCCCATGGGTGTTAGGCTATGCAGCAGCAATTCATTCTTCACAGGGATTAACTATATCAGATACAACTCTTTGGATAATAGATAATCGCATCGAATGGTCGAATTTAGTTTATTTCGCAGTGTCTAGAGTGCGAAAAATAAATCAACGTCGAAGAGTTGTTCTTGATATTGAAACTATTGTCATCGTTGACTCTAACTGCGATACAATCAGAAAAAACTCTATGGTTATAAACAACAGGATAAAAAAATAATAGAGAATTTGATATTGATGCTGAATTAATTATTACATTGAAACAACAGCAGAATAATCACTGCGTGAATTGCAATTGTATAATGAGTTGGTGTTGGTCAGATAAAGATCCTCGCCAATTTACCGTAGACAGAAAGAATAACAGCATTGGTCATACTAGCGATAATGTGATGCTGACCTGTCTTGAATGTAATAGACGCAAGCACCTTAGGTGCTAGTGAAAACCATGAGGCGGTAATTGAGTATCCTCAGGTATCACTTGCAGTTGCTCACGAGTAAACCCACGTTGAGGGGCAGTTGAATCTAATCTATAGATTGCTGGTCTACCTGTAGATCGTGTTATAGTAGACATTTTATGCGCAGTGACACTCCAAATAGGATCAGTAGCTCTTTTTTTTGCCACCTTCGAGCTCTCCTTGTTCGTATAAATACCTAACAGTGACATTACCGAGTATTGGTTGGGAAACGCTAGCGTTTCTAGAAAAATCTTTTTGTGGGTTTTCGGTTATATATTTCATTTTAATTGCGTTGTTAGGTTTCATGTTGATTGTTCTAGTAATATCATTATTCAGTGCGGTAATCACAGCGGGTAATCTCTTGACCCATTCACGAGATCGTTTATCCTGAATAAACTCTTTTGCGTATTGGTATCCAAATAACCGCTCAGCAAGCGTTCGATTAAATCGTTCAACAATTGCCTGATCGCGATCTAGTGTAGTATGCCCTCGTCGTAACGTGGTATTATGATTATTCATAATGGATAGAACCACACCCTGAAATTCCTTGCCAGGATCAACTTGTAATAAGTTTGGCCAGCGCAGAGGACCCTTTCGACAAATCCTTTCAAACGCAGAAGCAACTTCGGTTGATGACTTTGTTTTTAGCGGTTCTGCTTGTTTATATCGACTCGCAACATCTTCTACAGTTAGCGCGTATTTGTAACCACCATCATGCGGCGGAAACAATATATCAGCCTGATGAACTTCATTAGGGACAGTCACATCAAAATGCGAGTAGTTGTTTGTTTAGGCGGTCGTAAATAAATTTGCCATATCGCCTGTTTGGATAACCAATTAGCCGCTGTAGTATTTTTCACCTTCGCGGCAATAGCGAGTTTAGCAATTCCTGCCTTGCCTCTCCAGTATCCTTTCGGAGAATAATAAATAGATTCCATGTTGTTATTAATTACTAGCACCTAACATCAATTTACCTTTCATTGCCAATTTTATCAAAAATGAAGCTAACTTTTCTTTGGGGGATTTATCAGTGATAGAATTGAACGCATGAATTAATTTCACATCTGCGATATGACGTTGTTGTAAATCACCGCTTTTATAAGAAACATCATGAGCATGACACTCCTTATCAATAGCGTTTATTGGATATTAACCCGGTCTGGGTTGGTTTTGGTCATCAAGTCTGATATCGAGTCTAGTCCTGGGTCCACAATAACTATACCCTGGAAGGTGATTTTCTCCTGGGTATTTCCCCCATGGCATTCCTGGGAGTTTTACTAGCTTGGCTGCAATATCACCTCCTCGTTTTTTTTAAAATCAGGTTTCGTAGAAATAAATCTAAATTTCTTTGTACTACACGTTGCACACCTACCAGAATGTGCTGATCGGTTATTTTTATTTGTAATCGTCGTTAAATCATCTGTACCAGTACGTGCCTTACACTTCACACAATATAGATCCATAAATTATATATAATAACATGAATATAATTGATTTTTCAGCAACAAAAACACGAAAGCCAGTTAAGCATCATGCAGCGCTACCAAATTCTATTCGCGCGATTATAATCGGACCATCTGGAAGCGGCAAGACACAAGTGTTACTCAATTTGATAACAAGATGGATGAAATGGGATAAATTGTATTTAATAGCCCCGAGCGTGGATGATCAGAGATGTTACGAAGTGTTAAAAGATTTTAACGAAAACGCTTCCGAGATTGCTGATTATAACGTTTTTGATTTTATAACTGATATCGAGGAAGCACCGATCATTGATGATATTGATGGAAGTATTAACAATTTAGTCGTTTATGATGATGTCATGTTAGACAAACAAAAACATCCTGCTAGGATATTTTCCAGAGGCAGGCATAAAAACACTGATGTGATATATGTCACTCAACGATACACACAAATACCAAAAGTAATCAGAGATAACTGCAATCTACTCTGTGTGTTTAACGGAGTTGATACTCATACGCTACGAAATATTTGGCAGACTTGGTGCGGCGGTGATATGGATCATAATCGATTCAAAAATTTCTTTAGTCACGCTTAGTTAACCCTACATGGTTTTGTGACGATAAATTTATCAGATCCTCGAACACGATATCGTATCGGACTTGATCAAATATTTGATTAACCGCATTGGCATCAATTGGTGATCAACTATTTACCCTTTGTGAAGTGAAATCCCTAGAAGTCTTAATTTGACAAATGAAACTCTAAAATCGTTAAGGCTCTATTTGGCAAAAGGAGACTTAAAATTATTTGCTTAAAAAATACCCCTATTAGAGAAAGTCTCTCCACCCTCTTTGCTGCTTGTAGTGCGGATACCAGAGAATGCTTTCTGTATGTATACTTGCTATAGAAAAGTCAACAGTGCATCCAAAACAGATTAATTTCTCATGCCAAGAATGGATGACTGCATTGACATTTGGCTTTGATATCAGCTTTGCAACACTTTAAAGTGTATATATTAGTTCAGCTCCTGTTTCAATTACTGTATTCAGTGATCACAGCCCCCTTACTTTAACGAAATGAGGATTGATGAGGTGGAGTTTGATGCTGTAGGAATAGAACACTGACATTAGGCCAGTCAAGGAATTTGTTTTATATCATTTATAAGACAATTTCCTAAGCAATTTTAATTACAATTAATGTAAAGAAATATTTGATGTATAACTATTGTTTTCTTTAACTTTTATCCAGAATTTAGATTATAAATGGCATTTGTAAATGAAATATTACATAGTTAACTTTTGTCTGCGATTGATGATTATAAATACAGTAAATCATTTGGAAGCAGCTTGTTTAATTGGATTTGAATAAAGGACATTGTTTTTTTCCCTTGGAAAACAAAAACATTATCTGCTCATTGTTTGTTATGGTGCTCAATTTTAGTAAAGGACCCAGCTGTTTACAACTTATAATTTTCTGGGAATGGACTTTTGATCCACATCCTGGTGATTTTAGTTCCAGTTTTTTTATATACAGCTGTTTCCATGAAAATTATTTACAGATATCTTTAAGTTCACTGGTGTTTAGATTTAATTTGACAGGAATCTTTCATTAAATTATTCACTGGAATTTATATGTTTGTGATACATCAAGACTGTTGACACATCAGCTCATCCAAGACTATTGGCATATCAGGACATTCAATACTGGAATTCATTTAGAACACTCTGTACCTTTTGACTTGTGATATAACTTTTAGAATTATTTGGGATTTAACTCTTCTACAATTTTACTTTGTATTCAAGGAAAATGTATTGTTGAAATTTACTACTGTACTTTTTTGGGTTTTGTTGTTTTCCGTAACTAATGTAAGACCATAGACAATATATATTAGTAATTAAATTAAGCATTGTGTCCAGGATTTAATTCAGTTGTCTCTGAATAAGGTAACCTTAAAGATGAAATGCTGAAGACTCCCAAAATCCCAAAAATCACAGTACAGTCCAGACCATGTCTGAATCTGCCAGATGTACTCCTGTAATCATAGTATTATACTGTTACTTGTTTTAGGAAGTAAAAATGTCAGAGGCCCAAGTAGTGAGCATTGCAGTACTCCTTTGGAGGTTATACAAACAAGTTAGGAACAAACTATTTTTACCTTAATATATCAGTCACTTACTCTAACCACTAATTTTGATCACTTTTCTATCTTTGAATAACCCCTTTCTATATAGTCTTGTTGTGCCTGCAAGTAGGTCTTGTGACCCAAAAAGTTTTAACATTCCATTTGTATCATTTTAGTACAGTATCTTGCCAGTTAGTAACTCAAATTACTGTTATGAAGTTCATTTGAGTACTGCTCTGTTCCCATGTCATTCCATGGCCAGGCTTTACTACACTGTGACGCATAAACCTCTTGTTTGCAAAATGTGGACATAATTGATACATGATGAAAATATGATTTGAGCTTATTGTTTATAATTATATCCAGCCTGTCATACACAAGCTACTTTCTGAGGGCATCAACAATCTCTCCTGATAATTTGAAAATGTAAACATTCTTCCATTTTAGCTAATTTAAGACTGCCGCCAATTTTGTAATCATGTGTACTTCTCGAATCACCCATGAATGTCACTAAAAATTAACACTTATGCTGCTCATCATTTGTGTTTTTGTTGCATGTTATTGAGAAAATCATTCTTATGATTTGCTAGATATACCCTTCATGTATGTTTTTGTGTTGAAAAACAATGTAAGCCATATCATGTTTTGAAATGTGTATGTGCCTGACATATTTATTAAATATTCTACAACTAAGTGCTACTTAATTTCATTAAATTAAAATATGGTTCCATGTCAACCAAGCAGAAAAACTGATAATGCATTGGTAGAACATTATCATTCAGTTAATTACAGAATAACTTTGAAAATTTGCTTTTACTTCAGTTTTGCTTCTTGTTATCAACAAATCATTGCTTTCAACATCCATGTATCCTCTATTTTCACCAATTTCTAGTTTTTAATCTATAGTTAGTACTCTTATCCTTTAAAAATAAGAATTCCTTGGAGACCGTTTTAAACAAGAAAATACAGAGTTATATCTGTCAAGCCTCCATGCCAAGTTTTGTATCCTTCTGTTATCCCACGTGGGTGGGTAGATTTAATATTTGCTTAAGTATGATTGGTTTTCATGGCTTGATTACATGCTGTCCAAGTTTTTGCCAACTCTGAATCAAAATCATCAATTTCATCAGAAACTTTAATTGTTTACCATTTAGTCAGTGATCAACAGAGATACATATAAATTTTGAACAGTCTCCAAGTTACTTTAAGAAACATAAATCTGTTATCAACATACAAACTGACATTGTCTTGCCTAGGTTTCACTAGATTTTCCATCTTGTGCAGTCAGGCAATGATATAGACAAACACAAAAAATACCTTAGATGGCGCAAAATAATGCCCGATCTCACTTAAATTATTTGTGCATCATACATTTTCATATGCAGGAATTCACATTTCATTGTACAAGTTGTTGCACAGAGTTTATTTCAAATTATGTGAATGTCAGCTATTGTAGCATGATTTGTGCACTCGCTTGCCCCAAGTAGCATCAATGCTACTATTCTGCATTTGTGGCACCTCTGACTAATCATACTGCAAGCCATGTGTGAATCACCTGAGTTTTCCAAAGCTATACTTGCCTATCAATATTTTCAGATTCAACAACTAAGTGAAACTACAAATCAGACAGCAAACAGAAATGTTAGATGTAACTTCAAAACAGAATACATGCCATAATCGAACTGTTATAGTATGGCCATGGCCTGTGAGGTATACATCTGACCGGAGCAGTTTTAGCATGCAATTTTCAGTCACAGTTATATGATTACCATTCATTTTCACCATTTTGTTTATGTGTCGGGTTATTTCTTGCACTATTTGTAGCTGATGCACTACATAGATTATGCATTCACATAGATCACCAAATGTTATTATTACATCTAATATTACTATTCTCTTCGCTTACCCTTTTAGTTACATCTATTTTTTATTGGCTATAGGCACCCACAAGCTGAATAAATTTTTCTGAACCATACCTAAATAAATTAAAATTCAATACCACAAATAGTTCAAATTCATGAAATCATACATATATATGCAAATATAATATATCAAATAGATGTTTATTGTGCAAAATATATTACAAAATATAGTTATCTGCTTCAAATCAAACCACTTTCATAAAGATACAATTTTCTTTGAGTATCAGTGACATATTGCTTTGACAATACACAGTAATTTGATAAGTGGCATTTACACCTAGAGAAAGTCTGACCCAGCTACAAGAAAGGGAAAGGGATACTCAATGCTAAAACTGTGTGAGGTATAAAATCAACCTTAGACATGTATTAATTACATCCTGCTGATGTATGGTCTCATGAGACTCTTAACATTGGAACTCTTTCCATAAAAATGCCAACATGGTCTAGTAAATTATTGCATGTTAGCAGCAGTCATTTAATATGTAGAGTCTAGTGACAAAGTACAATGAAAAGGGAAATCAGAAACATTGCTTATTTCTGGATCCACATTGCATTTTCGAATGACTTTATAACCCTAAATTTACATTTTAATTATAGCTTGTGCAGTGATTTAACTTCAGATATGTGTTTCTAAATGAGATTGAATTTTGTTTTCATAAGATAATACAAATGAATAACTGTTTCTGGAGTGCTGGTATATTTATATGCAATACATAAAATAGTCACTCAGTTATATACAATGAGCAATATTATACATCATTATTAGTGAAATACATGCCATGCATAAAGATTCATGTTAGGGATAATTATATTATAATAATAATATATATTGTTTTTACAATTTTCGATTTCTATGAGTTAATGCTAATCTCAATACTCATAATTGGGAATTTTCATCCAGATCGAGTAATATACCTCATTTTTCAGAACCACCTCATTATATCCAGCTTTGAATAAAAGTATATACGAGTACAAAATTTATTTGATAATTTGCATCTAATGTATTTATGATAAATAAATATGTAAGTTATAAACACTTGCAATTTATTGTTCAGCTTTAAAAAATAATACATTAAGAACCAACAGTGTTATGTATGCCATCTGATGATTTTTACAGAAATCTGACATGTTACTATATTAATACTAGCAAGGCTAAAGGTGATACATGTAGCAGGTTTATCCCTACTGCTAAAAATAGATCATTGCTGCAACACAGTCCAATAATACACTCTCTGAAGCAATCAATATACTGTATGATTCTGGTAAGTCAAAGAACTAAGCTTTCTAACCTTTTTTATCTTGTGCTTTGTGACTACATCATATTTTAAAGCGATCAAGAAGATCTACTGATCAAACAATTGCAATGGATAATCATGGGCACTTTGTTTCCTATATCCAATGTGAAATGTTAAGGTGTATTAATGGAAGTTCATACACAAAGGAACCCACCAATCACCACCCTCACAGTGAACGGCTAAAAGGCGCCTTAGTTTGGAAGTGGTCTCTTATGAGGTGATGGATTTATGGCTGAAGTCTGGCAAGTCATGTAAATTGTGCTTTTAATACTAATAATAGATTGATCTTTTTGTCCGAAAATGATACATCAATAATGCTTCAAGTTTGTCCCTTTACTGCCTTATTTTATTAAGTGAAATCAAATCTGGGCCTAAATTTAACTCTTCACCTACTGGCATTGCTTTGATTTTTATATCAAAATTACACAATTTACAACTTTAGGACCAAGGTGGTGGTTATCTTTTTAATTGATCTTTTTAATCACATCTCATTGCTTGCATATCAGTCGGTTGCTTGACTGAGCAGTTCTGTTTCCTTTTCATCCCTTTTATGGCTTAAAATGGGTTGCAGAATCCTGAAAGGGGCTTATTCATCTCTATCATTTCTTGATAAGATCATGAAACTACACTCCAATGTTCAATTACCAATAAAGCACTACAATTTCAAGTAGATTCAACCTATCTTTTTAACCTGTTTGTCTCTTCTATTAATGAATGATCTCTCTCTCATTTCAAATAAACAGTGTATAAGATACCATCTTTTTCTGGCAAAAGGATTTACCTCAAATTCACTTGTCCAAAATCTTTCAATTAGCAGGAGTTTTCAATCACCTCCCTCCCCCAAAGGGATCAAAAATAATATTATAGCTCAACCTGCACAAAAATTATTGCCAATTTGTTTTAGATAATTGTATCATTAAAGTTTTGATTTTATTACTACTTTGTAGGAAAAAAAAAGATTTTTACTCGGATGTTGAGAACTACTCGGGCACTATGAGAAACAATCAACAGAAAACAAAAAAGGTCCAAAATTGCTCTTATTGGCTGATACAAGCTGATCAGCCTTGTTGTTTCCCTTTTTAATCAAAACTACCATGCCATTAGGTGCATTTTACAAGACAGTCCAAACTGCAAATTTGAAAGTTCATTAATGTCAAGAATGAGATTATGAAACTTTTCCCCTTATTAAATCAAGACCAAACATTTATCATATAAATTCAAGTCAAGCATAAATCTGATGTGCATTAACAATGATCAAGTATCTATGATAGTATTTTAAGTAGATTAAATGATTATTAAAAAAATAACTAGCACTCTGTTGTATTTAATTATCTTATTAGATAAATGACAAAGTTTTGGACAACTCCATTCTAAAATTGACAATTGAAAACATTAAAAGAAAAAATGGAGTTTAACTATGAAGAATTTTATACCTACAGTTTATTTCTGAAATTATGTAAGCTTTATGTTGATGTATTCCCCATATATTAAGAAACCAATTCTTTATTTTATATTTCCTATTAAAGATCAAGATTTTAAAAAATGATGGCAAAAGTCAATGTTGACTGAATTAATATTTCCCAAAATTAGCAAAAGTAAATTAAAATGCAATAAAGTTTTGGATAAATAATGGAAATGTAACTGTAGACTTTTCAAGATTTTTAAGTTTGAGATAAACAAGCTTGATGCTGCAAATCCAAGTTTCAAACAAACTGTACTCTCATTCAAAATACACAAAATACAGTACACATATTTTACTGTTAATAAGCATGCAGTTTAATCTGCTTATGTATAATGTTTTCAAAGCCCTTTAGGACAGGTTTTCAAGTTTCAGCAAATTCGCTATAACAGTTTTTGAAATGAAATCATTTAAATGTTTTCTATTGGCTAATATATTTAGCAATGTTTTATAAACATTCATTTGTTTAAATCTGACGCAGCTTCGTGATGAGATGTTTCCTCTCAAGATCGTTCAAACCGCATTCAGCAGATTTCTATAAATTGTTCAATTGTTTTTGTATTTTATGGTAAGAACAACCATACTAGAAGCCAGTGTGGCATCATTTGAAAGTTCTTCATGACAGAATGCTTTCTTTCAGGTCCTATATAATTTCAGTCAACAGTTTTGCTTCAGAAGTTTAAAGGTTTCTATATCTATTCTGTATCAGCATATTTTCCATTTTTATTAATGGTAGCTGTGTTTATGGTGGTTTTCCTGAGAGAACCTTACTGTCAAATTTTATTGATTCTGTTCATTGATTTTTGTATGTCCTTTGTATAAGGTTTATATATTTTTAATATTGATGGTTACTAGTATATTGCCTGGCAGATTGGCATCAAAAAAGCATGTGTAGACAGACACATGACAGATATTTCAGAGTCATGCCATAATCATTGCTGTCACTCATGACAGATATTTCAGAGCCATGCCGTAAACATTGCTGTCACTCATAAAACATTGCTGTCACTCATAAAACTTCAATGAATAAATACATTATTCTCTCATTTTAATATGGACACATTAGGTAATTTATGCATACTTTAACATCAAAAGAGATGAATTTATCTTGACCTTTGTTTGAATTTACATTTATATAATTGGCTGTAGTTTTAATATAGTGATCATACAAGACTTTTTTCCACTATGAACATTTGCCATAACTCAAATGTCAACACACTGATGGATTTGGGAAACACTGAAACCAGACACAACAAGTATTATCTCTATTCTTATATGAAAAAAAAAAATAAAACAAATGCTGACATTTTCAGAATCAATTTAAAGTTTCCTAAAATGAAGGTGCTGATCAAGTATGCTGATTTTCTTATTCCTTTTCCAAAGTGGCATGAAATCCCACTGAGCCAATTTAAAATGGTCAAAAGAGTTGAGCTACAATAAGAAATAATCCCATTACTAACCACTATTCTCTGAATCTTAAAATAGTATAAAATTCTAGCAGAATAGAAAAACTAACAGATGTTTCACAGGTAAAGATGTGGAATTACACATTCTGAACCACATTTTCATTGATAAAAACAATACATGGCAGTTACAGTGGAGCAAACAAGTTTAAACTGAATTTGTGTCCATCATTATTTGTTAGTCTCTGGGTGAACATGTTTCTGTGCAAGAAAACCAAACTCATTTCTCAAACTGAAAAATGTTTCTCCTTTGTGACTGCAGAACAGAACGACCGCTCTGGTGGCCTAGTGGTTAGAGCGTCCGCCGCGGAAGCGGGAGGTCGTGGGTTCAATCCCTGGCCGAGTCATACCAAAGACTTACAAAAATGGTACTAACAGCTGCCTCGCTTGACGTTCAGCATTAAGAGGTTAGTGTTAGGACTGGTCGGCCTGGTGTCAGGATAATGTGACTGGGTGGGACATCATGCTACATGTCTGCGGCGTGATGTCCCAGTGGTAGACATTACTATAAACTGCCTCACTGCAGACATCATAGCGATATGACTGAAAAATTGTTAAAGCTACGTTAAAAATCATAATCAAACAAACAAACAAAGCAGAACAGAACAGAATTCCAAGTTTTCAGTTAAAACATATATTTGGAATGCAGACATTTATGTAGGGTACAGCTTGAAAAAAGTACAAACTCCTACCATGGCATCAGGGGCACAAAAAATAATTTAACAGAAAATAGAGTAATAGGTATAAATGCTTTGACATAGTATGCAATGTCATGCATGCCTTAAATTTTTCTTAAATCTATTTTGTGTTTCAATATTTCTCCTTTTCATCACTAATGTCAGGAAGGGGCTCTCCCCTCTTGCCATACTCAATATCAGCATATTCAGTGCAGTTCTCTATGCCTCGGATGATTGGCTTGCCATTCGTTGCTGCAGGAGGATTTAGCACTATATCAGCATACATTAAACCATCTTTCTTTACCTGAAAAAAGCATAGGAAATGTTTACACTACTAATCAGTATAAATGTAAAATGCTAAACAATGGTTTAAACACTGCCATTTTAACATCAACGAAAGTTTCAAATCTGAATTGATAATTAGCATCTAAATTTGAATATCAGGCTGACATCTAATGGAAGCGTATATGTCTTATTAATGGGTCATTGAACACTCACCTGTACAAGCAATCCTGACATAGTTTACCATATCTCTGATCACAAGTAGACAATCAGTATTAAGTTTACACTGATGCAATTAATGCACAAAAGAGATTCTGTGAACAGCATCAAGCAAGATTTTTGTACACAGTGGTCAACATTATAAATTTTGAGAAAAATGTTCTTTGCAGTCTGTTTAAATTTACATCTAGAGTGTAAATTCTTGGATGAGAATCTCCACTTCTACAGAGGATACAGAAAATGAATTGATCTATAAATCCACAGATGAGTAATGTCCTATAGCAACTCCAATTCAAAACTTGTAACATTCATGTTCAAGGACCAGGATACACAGAATGGAGGTTTTATTTATGGTTCCTACATTGATACTTTTCATCAGTTTTCAGGTTATACCAGTGTGAAAATCTGACCCAATACCAAGGCTTTTATATCCGTTTTCCAAGCACACTAAATCGAAAATTCAGTGAACCAAGACTCATAAAGACTCATCAAGTCAGACCTGAATTTGAAAGAAACAAAATAATCAGTGATTTGAGAGAGGAAATGTATAATCTCCAAAAGCAGTTACGTGTACTTGAATATTATTTGAGAGGGAAAAACATTTTTTGGACTGTTCAATGGAAATAGAGTGCAAATTTTTTGGACTATAATATTATCTTAGAACTGTTGTAAATTATTCAAAGGAGTTCTGGACAATGTCAATTTGACATCATGATCCTTGATGAACCAGTACATTTAGGGCTTTGAAATATATTTTGGATTCACGTCATAATACTGTACGACGTTCCTCTCACATTTTCATTTATCACTTTCATAATTAAATTATTTATTAAGTTTAACAAGACTTATTGATTATGCTTCTTTCTGTCACTTGGTTCATAGACCATAGTCGTAACACTTACTAGAGGCATGTGATCTGAAGCTTGAAACTATCTCTTATGATAGAAAAGATCCAACCGTCGACATTATACCTGACCATGCCTGTATAAAGAGGTTTAGTCTGTCACCAACAGGAAACAAAGGAAGAGGTACAGAATGCATGAGAGGGATGAGCCCCTACTGCTGTCCAGCCTTGTTCTTAGGAAAGGGTGAAGGCTCTGTGAACTTCTTCCCGGAACCATTGTAGCAAGCCCTTCTTGAGGCCCCCTGCCACAGAAGAGCTCTAAAATGAGGCTGTTTTTTCAACAGGGGTTGCATGGCTTTAAAACATTTAGTTGGTGGGCCCTGCCGGCCAGTCAGGATCATTCCATTTCTTGGTTGGTTTCAAAGAGCTAGAAGTGGATGCAAGTGGATGGTGTTGATAGTCTCTCAAATCGTGAGTAGCCACATATGGGTTAAGCTTTCTGAAGAGACTCTCAGGATCAGGAAGGGGATGTGGTGGTGGAGAAACTGCCCTCAGAAGGTTAGTACGGTTCTCTAGCAAGGCTATGGATGTGTCCAGTGTCACATCCCCGTGGAGGTGGAGAAACTCTGCTCACAAGGCCATGGACAAGGACAATGCATGGTTAGAAGTTTTTGCCACTGCTTAGAACAAGCAATGGAGCAATGGAGAGTCATTGGCAATAGAGTCCTCTTTCACTACGCTGAATGAGGTTGCTACAATAAGGTCAGCATGTGAGGCTATAGCCGCTAATGACCTAGAATTGTGTTCTAATGATTCCAGTTTTCATTGGAAGGCTAGCCCAGGTCCTGTATCAATACCCACTTGAGCTGCTTCACAATCCAAAGTGGAAAGTTGTGTGCACCAGAAAGGAGTATGAACATTGTAGTTGGATGCAGCTACCATGGGTCATGCTATAGATGGAAAAATCAGACCACCCCCAATGTTGTCTAACAAAGGCTTAGCCTAAATATTTAAGAAAGCTCCTTGATCATAACTGAGTGAGGAAGAAGCAAGAGATGCAGTTGTGAATTTGACCCAGAAAGTTTCTCTAAACTAGAAACTATTTGAAGGGCACCGGAACCTAAAGCGTTTGGACACAGATCATTAGGCAAGTGGTGGTAAACATCATTCACCATGACTCCTCTTCTGCCTCTTTAATAATCAAAGGTTGGGAAGGTGATCTGATGGCAGTTGGTACCACATTGGCCTAACAGATAGGAAATTTTCATCCTGCACTAGCTCTGAGATGGCAGGACTACGTGACCTAGTGTCTCACTGCTTATGGAAAGATTTAGCAAGATGATAAACTTGATATAGAAACTATTCCTGTGGAAATAATAAACTGTGTAAATCAGTGGTCTTCATTGGTGGTTTATGGTTATTTTCTAACCACCTAGTGCATTTTGGGAAAGGTCGACCCCCTACCTCTTTTTAAGACCCAACCATATAAGATAAAGTATGTATATGGCCCACAGAAACAACCTCACAACAATGACGCCCAGGTTACAGAATTCCATGGTTGCATGTAGGGAAAATATCAATCACCTCCTTGTGGAGGAAGGCCCCACATAGGGATTATGATCAATAATAGGAAAGGGGATACCAAACCAATCCCTGCCCTATTCTGGCATCTGTAAGCCTATTCCCAGTCCCTTGTGGAATAGAAAGTTAGTCTTGAAGGACGAGGGACATGGCCCAATATGTATCTCAGGACTGTATGGGCTCCAAAGACGCATGCCTCGCATCAGGTGACCAATGCTCAGTGAGCAAACCTAGTCACCTAGCAAAGACTATGGCATGTGATTCGGGTCTGTAGTATGAGACACCCTAGGATCTGGTTTACTACGCTCAGTGCATTCCATTTTTCAGGGGACTAGATATTCGCAACAGCAACAGTTCCTTGAGACTGAAAGTGTGATGATTCCCCTTATGGGGAGGCTCTGCTCACAATCACCCTTTACCAATTTGTGAGACAGTAGAGAAGGCAAAATTCATCTTGGGCATGAGAGGGTGCTGATCCTCTTCCTCTCTAGGACAAGGGTATGAATCGTTCTCTATCTTAGAGTTAAAGAGAGCAATAAAGCAATAGTTAAGTCAATCAGGCTTTTTTTTAAAATAAGGAACTACAAAGGAATTATAAAAATCTAGTAAGTTGTAATTGGTAATATAATGAATAAATATCTGAATTACTTTGCCACTGAAGGTTATCCAAACCAAAAGTAAAAAGAACACGAGGAGCAGCAGAGGGGGTGAATCGGAAAACCTTTCCAGGCGTCGATTCGGTAATTCAATGCTTCCTCGAAAATGCTTAATAGAAGCGTCTATTTAGCTAACCAATGCTTGTTAGCAATTCATCAAAATAAAAAAAAGACGCGATGTGGTTGTCGCGCCTCCGTGTCGTTGCTGCGAACACGTTAATCAGAATTCTAAAAAGTCCAATACGATATCGTGTCCGGTAATGGAGTGAATCGGACAACCCTTGTAACGTCGACGTGGTAATCCGAGGCTTCCCCGAAGATGCTTAATAGCTAACCAACGCTTGTTTAAAATTGTAAAATAAATAAACGCCAGAAAAGGTTGTCACCCACCCCCTCTGCTGCTATTGGGTTAACAATTCTAATTTAAAATCTCCTCGAAATGTATCCTAACAACGCAATTATGAACTAGCGATATAATTTTTATATAAAATGGCGAGCATCGGAGAAGCTCAAATAACTAGATTAAGTAGAGAACGATTGGCTGCGATCAATAAATTTCTCCAGATGAGAGATTCTTTCAGAGATAATTAGCAAGCTCGACAACAACAAAAGTTAGATTTTACTGCTGATACTGAACAATTATTTAAGCCGATAACTACGGCAACTGGAGACGTTGTAACCGCGATAAAAGAGAGTAAACCAGAGGTGAAACCTCCCAAAAAAAAGCGATGATAGAGTTCAAGAATAACGAGATAGATTGACCTAGGAAACTTTAGCACATATCGATAAAACTGATATAATTGATTTAGTAGGGTTTGCTGCGATGGGATATTACACTAAAGAAAAATATTTAAAACCTGGACAGAAAGGTTATATAAAAGGCGTAGGAGATTTTTCTAAAGCAGTTTACAAAATTAAAAATAAACTACCACAACTTGATAATGACGATCCCATGTATCAGGCATATATAACTGCTGTTGATCTAAAATATTTCGAAGATCAACAAAAATGAGATTTGTTAGTATAAAAATCGAACAAAAACAACGAGAGAAGGAAGAACGACAACGATTAAAACAAGAACGAGTAGAAGAACGAAAACGTATACAACCAAGCCCAAGAGGACGGGAAAGAAGACAAATAGATCCTCAACCGAAATCCGAAGGATTTCAAGAAGGGCCTGAAGAAGAAAAATTTGCTAGTGGATATCACGGTGGTAATATACCCTGTTAAAGAAGTATCCTCGCTGATATATCACGGTTAGAAGTTCTCATCGGAGGAAAACTAGCTGGGAATAATTCTCCGGAGATAATTAACGAAGCTGCTGAAATCTGTCAGTGGTTATTTCAAGGTCGTGTCATGGATATTGGACTATATCGTAGTTTCATTGATGAACTTACCGACGATTATTACAGCGATTGATTGATCACTTTGTCATCCGATTCGATAAATAGTAATTAAATAAAATGATAGTACATCGTAGTATAACCCGAACGAGACCTGTTTACGTCGTAAATTCACGGTTGCCAGTATACAAAGTAACATACGGAAATAGTATCAGGGACGTTCTTACCAGACTATTTACTAGAATCGCTCCAAAAATGCTACTGATCGGAAAGGAAATAGCGTCAAAAGCTATTGGGGTTCTCAATGATAAGATTGTTACTGAAGTTGGTAGCAGGGCCAGTAATCTTACTATTGACGCATTTGATTCCGCTCGAGAAAAGCTTATGTAGTTGGCGAGGGGGACAAAACCAGTAAAATTACAATCTACAAATCAAATGCCACCTAAGATAGGGAGTGCAATCAACAAAATGGCAAAACAATGATGAGATTAATTGCTGGTTCCGGTCTGAAAATCCATAGGATTTTCAACAATTAATGATTTAAATAAACGACTATATTATAAATGTTTAAACACGAGATTGATGATGCTTTTGATGTAGATGCCCCTGTACGAAAAAATGATTCTATACGCGATTATCAATATTTTTCGTATAGTGCTCAGAATCCAAATATATGGTCACGAATTGAACTTAGATTTGATGACACATCTAAATTCTTCTTGCCATGTGAAGCATTCATCGAGGTAGAGGGGCGACTAGTAAAACACTATGACGCTCCATTTACTGCTTGTGATCACCTCGAAAATATTCCGATTGGGTTTGTCAATAATGGTATAATGGCGTTATTTAGCAGTGCGCAGTATGTAATCAATTCTACACGAATCGAATCCATCGATAACTATGTTGATGTTGCAACCACAATAATAGGTTTAGCTAGATAATCTGATGATTTTATTAAGTCTGTGGAACATTCGATGATGTTTGCAAAGGATACTACCAATAGCGCTGATCATAATCTGTTTCCGCTAATTTGACCAAAGAAGGTTTCAGCTGCTGCTGATGATGCTGATTTTGATGCTCTTGTTTTCGGTAATAATACTAATTACAACCCAGGATTTTCAGCGCGAAAAAAGAACATAGACAATCTTGGTAGATTTTCATGTACGATTCCGTTGTCGCATATATTTGGATTTTGCCGAGACATCAGAAAAGTTATCTTTGGTGCTAGTCATACTGTTGTGCTCACGCGAAGAACGACTGATGATTATGCTCTCAGGCGTGGTGCCGTTCCTGTTACTGATGGTAAAGTTGAATTAACAAAGTTGAGTTTGTGGATGCCAATTATGACTTGGTAATCGACTGTTGAGACACGGTTGCTATCTTTTATGGATCACGGAGGAAAATCATTATTGAGTTGGTCTGATATTAAAAGAGCTACGTTAACTAGTAACGTTAATGGTGTCTTTACTTGGCTGCTTTCGCTTACGAAAAATGTTCCCGCGCCGAGACACGTCTTTGTTGCGTTACAAAATGTAAATAGAACTCAAAAAATAGCGGGGATTGCAGATGATAGTTTGCAGTTGCGGTCTCGAATGATATTTGATCAATGCAATGTTAGTGATATATCATTGCGAGTAAGTAATCAGCAAGAACCAGCAGAGCGACTTATTCTCAATTACAGTGACAATCAGATAGATAGAGTATACCACCGATTATGGTGTTATATGGGTCGCGATCAAAACGTTGACACTAGATTACAAATATCACAATGGGATTTTAAATTTTTTTATCCGATTTATTACTTTTCGTTACAACATCTTGATCTATCTAAACATTCAACCGTTGACGTAAAATGTCAGGCTCGTATCGGTGATGCTCTCAGAGGATTTGGAGCAGTTGCTGTTATTCTCAGTAATAAATCTATGACGCTCGAGGGTGGTGATGGAAAAATGCGAGTCATTGACGCACCAATATAAAACATGTAGCTGGATAATTAGATGATTACTATCTAAATAAAACGTCGTATAGTCATGTTAGTGTCACCCTGACACCCAGTCAGATACAAAAACTACAATCGAAAAATACTACTACGTGTGGCACAGCGATAACGCTACAAAAGCAACAGATTACAGGTGGATCAAATCAATTATCGCTGACAAAAACTCAAATTAATCATTTTAATAGCGCGTTAAAAGCTGGCACAGGAATTAAGTTGACTTTTTCACAAGCCGTGGTCAACGATATGATTAAAACCGGTGGAATATTTCCTCTTGCTGCACTGGCTATTCCTGTTCTTAAAGCGCTTGGACTAGGTGCTGCTGGTGCTGTTGGTAGCAATCTCATAGGTAAAAGTTTTGGAAAGGGGTATAAAAAAGGGAAAGTGATTCAGACTACCATGAAGCCGGTTCATAAAGCACGATGGACGGGGTTTGGGAACTCAGAAAGATCCGTTCTCGCTGACAAAAATGTTGCTGGGATAACTAACGTAATTCCTATGTCTAATTTTGACCTCGCTGACACAGTAAAGAAACTCCTTATAAAACATTTCAGATGTGTATTCATGAAAGATCAATTACCAAAACAACCACATATCCCAGAAACCGGTATAATTAATCTAGATGAACAAACTGGACGTGGAACACACTGGGTTTGTTACGCGATATATCCCCGATCAATTACTTATTTTGACTCTTATGGATTGCCACCGCCGAGGGAATTTGTCGAATATGTGTCTAAGTTATCTATGAGAACCCCTGTTTGGTGTTCAATGCTACCCACGCATACATAAACCGATCCTCCGATATGTGGACAAGAAGTTCTTAACGCGTTGACGGTTATCTCGACGAGTTCCAAATTACCCCACAAAGTCGTCCACGAGTACACAACAATTAATCACTTAAAAGCAAGTATGTAATATAACATGGCAGATATTTGGGGAAGATCAGTATGACGTCGTTCCGACGGAGTCACCATCGGACAAGTGAAACGTATGATCAAAGGAGCTATCTCATCGATATCAGACATACAAAAATTTAAAAATATACACGATCAAAAAATACTTTTTCAGGTTTACAGAAATCCATCGATGACGTTAAAGTCTCCACTGGCGATATAAAATAACTACGTGATGAATATAATGACCATATCATTAAATTTAATCAACTCCAACAGGATATCATTGACAGCATCGAAATCCCGATAAATAATTTCTTTGGTGTTCCGGGTGAACACCCTGATTTACATATCTCACAAGTAAAATCCACCGTCAACAATTTACCAAAATTGCGATCTGAATTTGATTCTCATCTCGGTCAATTTATTAATTTACGTAAAATTTTTAGAAAAACTGATGATGCCATCGAGAAGTTTTTTAGTAAGGATGTGAAACCAAAAGAAATTAAAGCAACATTTGAAAATATTATTACAAAACTCAATGAAATAACCGCGATTAATAAACGATTAGGTGTTATTCGCGAGGAGAGATCATTTTCAGATTCAATCATGGTTATTAAAAAATCAATCGATGATAAAAATCAATCATTAATTCCATCATAGAGGATGCAACAAGGATGATAGCAATCGTTGAAAAAATAAAAATTCCTCATGAGAAAACAACGTAGTATACACGATTCAACACGAATCATTTGCGTGGACACCTACAAACAACATTTTACATATCATTGCAACCGTCAAAGGTATTTATCGATTAAAACTAGTGACACCAACTCAATTTAATATATCATCGTCGAGTTCATATGGGGTCAATAATAAAATATCAACAATAATCGACAAGAGTACAACCGAATAATTCACCATAACATCCACTGATAAGAATTTAGCCAGGGTTTCAACAACGTGGTATGTGGAATTCGTATTGGATTTGAGTAAACAAGAAAACGCTAGCGTTTTCAACTGAAATCGTAATTGAAATCGAAAACGATTAAAAAATAGCGATGACAACGTCATCAATGACAACTTCACAACAGTATCGCTTTGATCAGGTCAGATAATTTCAAACTAGACTTAAAACCCTCACTGATGAGTATCAAATAAAAATAAAGAAATATCTACGAAGAATCACCGCAGTTGATGTTACAGTGTACGCTGTGAGTGGTGTAATCACCGGCGCTGGAATAATACTCGCATCGGTCACAGCAATTGCACCGGTGGTAGTTCCAATTTGCATTAACGCGGTGGCTACAATTACAGGTGTGTTAACCACGATAACAAAAAAACTGTCATCGTGTAGCCAGCGTAAACTACATGATTACTTAATTAAATTTCATAATGTTTCAACCGCGTACTCACAGTTGTCCTCGATGATTTCTTCGTCGCCGTCGCGCGATGACACAACAATATCAGATAGCGAGTGTTCATCCATGGTAAGTATTTATGATAACGCGATATCAAAATTAGAGCACGATAATAATAATAATGACAATGTCGCAGCAGCTACTTCAGCGGATAGCGGAGAATACAACCCCACCAAAGACCGCGTTAATATCATTGGTAACAAAAACACCAGAGTTCAGCGTTGAATTTAATCCTCCGTTGGTAGCATCTGAAATAGCACTAACGCAATTAAGATGTTACTACAGCTGATCTAATGTTAGATTAGAGCCGTTTAAAGGTAAACTACCCAATAACAGTTTTACGTTTTCGTACAAAAATAAAGTAAACCCAGATGGAACCAAAGGCGACCCTGAATGGCACACAATACATTTACCCACCGGCGCATATGACAGCGAAGATATCAACGCGACGATCATAGATTCCATTGAATCAATCACAGGAAAAAATATAATAGTCATCGAGGATGGTCCAGATAAATCTCCCATTGAAATACACGGACATGAACCTCTACTTTCGACGACCATTGAGATAAATTCACCTGACTACGCCGTAGATATATATATATATATATATATATATATATATATATATATATATATATATATATATATATATATATATATATATATATATTTATATAAATATATATATATATATACATATATATATATATATATATATATATATATATATATATATATATATATATATATATATATATATATATATATATATATATATATATATATATATATATATATATATATATATATATATATATATAACAGCTCAATTAGAACTCTGTTAGGCTGACCCGAGTATATTCCTGGTACCGTTGATATAAAAGATCTACCACGAGAGCCACTGAAATCTGATTATATTTCCACGAAGATAGAATATCACGGTTATGGTAAAGGTTATATTCCACCAGGTGGCATTCTTCATAGTGATCGGGTTTCTTTCCTTCCTCCATTAACATAGTCGCTACCATTAGATGATATTCGCAATCGTTGTCGGGCACGGAATAAAGCCCAATCTGACGCTTATATACTTGAGGAATCAGAAATTACTAAAGAATTTACAGCAATGAATAATAGTTTGGAGTTATTTCGAGGTTATATTGTAACTGCAATCAGTACAATTCCACCACACCGAGATGATGTCATTGAATTCATGGAGGTGTGTAATAAAATTATCGCCGATGATGGATGAATTTAATTTACGCGCTATTCAACTCATTCTCATCGATGATAATCCTCTGCAACTAGAAAAGCATTTGTGAGCAAGCATAACATCCGCGTTGAAGATATTCCTACGTTTAAGCTTCCAGGATATAACGTACCATGGTTGCGCCTAAAACTCAGTGACACCATTGATGAATTCTTTCCCCAGATTCATAGAGTGTGGTTAAATAGTCTCCCTGCGGTTCATTTTCAATTACCGGAACCGAAGCTGTCTGATTTCTTCAACTGATGATTTACCTGCTGTTCATCCAAAGTTTAATTACAATTTCGACATCAGTTTTCTACGTACCAGTGATATCTATCAAAAGTATTCATATGATGTCTACGACGGCACAGAAACTGATGTACTAAACAAATACGAATACAACGAGTACGGCAATATAATATCTTGATTTGCCTCAAGGTGATCAAGGTGTATTTGTAATCACCGTGAAGAGTTTACTTGAAATCTTTAACAACATGAAACAACTTCGAGATTCTTTGCAACGATCTCTGCTACTCGATTTAACATTGTCGCGTACAACAATCAAACAACAACAACAATTAAATAAAATTATCTCTGATATGAATTATCTCATTGATAGATTACTATCACTGGTGTATGAAGATAAATCTCCCACCAAGGAAATGTTCAAGTGAGTATATTCCCGTACTGATTTAGATTTAGTTTTTTTGAAATTTCCGGGGTCGGATGTACCAGCAATGAAGAAGAAGTCGTTACGAGATCTAATCAACAAATTATTCCCACAAATTCACGCGTTATGGTTCAAAATAAATCCACCCACGGAAATTCTACGGACGAATAATTCAGCGAACCGTAACAACAAACACAGATTACCCGACAACGTCGACATATCATCTACAATTGCAATACATGTTAGCGCTGATGTAGTGCTAGATAGTTATTGTAATGACACAACAACATCAACAAGGGCTGATCAAGGTTATATTTTGTATACGTTCTCCACAAATTTTTCTCCAGGAAGTTCAATAGTAATGAATCCGCCTCATTTAACATACCTGGCAACAACAAATAATTTGATATCAAGGATAAATTTTAGAATAGTCGACCAGAACTTTTCCCTGATTGATCTCCGGGGGGAACAATTACAAATGACGTTAGATGTAAAATCCTAAGGACTTTCATCGTGAAAATCGTAAACGATTTCAACAAGGGATTTTCGTCGGAGTAAACTAATTTAGAAACATGTAAACTGTCAATAATATATATCGTCATACTCGAGTATTTATTTACGAGAAACATAAACTCGAAAATGCTATTAAGGAAATTTTAACTCCTGTTTCAGAGAGAGGTTCACCTGCGGATTTTCGCGTCGAACTAGTTATTGATAATCTCGGCAATGGTGTCAATGACACCGGTGATAAGTTTTACTCACTGAAGCTCAAATGCAACAATTACAAGAGAATACTATAACAATTAGTTGTAACTACGATCAAATTATGCAGTACCTCCATTCTTGTTTGCACGTTGAAGATTTAATGAAAGTATTAAACTGAGAACTAAAGAAAATATTATATTTACAACCCTACCAGTTGATCATTTTTTGTCATTAAATGAGAAATAACATAGAAAATCGACCATTTAACCCGATTGAATTATTCTAGATTTTTCTGGATTTTTCATAGATTTTTCGCTGATTTTTGACTATTTTCACTGATTTTGTATGATTTTCCGGTTTGATCCGGTTATTTTTTACCTTTTCGAGAAATCCTTACGAAAAATAACATGGAAAATCGACCATTTGACCCGACTGGTCTCTAATAGAATTCAGTAAAAAAAAATCATAAAAATTCAGTGAAAACAGTCAAAAATCATACAAATAAAAATAATTCTATTAAAAAATTGTTGTAGTCGACCATTTAAACCAACTAGTCTCTGACAAAATAGGTTCTTTTGAACTTCCTGGTTTGTGTACCGCTATTATTTGTCTATCGATTGAGTGTACAGGTATTTATACACACGCGTCATGTATTAAATACAGCACCGACTATCGAGTGCACTGATACACATTCCACAGTAGTGTTATCACGTAGACTTATCGATGGGGGGAAGGGGGTTAACACTACAGCGTTTCGCTAGGAGAATCTAAAGTGTGTTTTATCATCAATTGAATACTTCTGATTTTCGAATTGGCCATTCTTTTGGTTTCATATTGTCGACCCAAACATCGTCTCACCCGTTCTAGAATAGTACATAATGGAACGAATACATTTATGTCATTGCAATATACAAGAGAGTCATGTATTGAATTTTGAATACGCTTGATTAGTGCATATTGTTTCGAAAGGACATATTTGTTGTTGATTGCAGCGAATTCGATATCCTAGAAGTCGGATATAATTTGATCACAGTTCAGACCATCTGAAAAATGCAGTTTTTGATAAATCAATTTCGAAATTTCAAAAACAATACTATCAATATCTTCACTATTCAAATTATAATAAAATTATATACTTCTAGTATATTTTTTCAAAATGAACTCTAGACGCAATAAGGTGGTGGGCATCTTAGTACGTCTAGCGAGATTATGAGATTAGATGATATATTATGCGTGTGGTTACTTAATTAAGGAGAGCACAATGCCATAATTCTGTTTTGTTAGGGGATTCTAGGCACTACGAGTAGGACAGAACCAACAACCCTAAGATCTAGTGTATATGGTGGTTGTACATGAATGGACAGTACAGGGCAGCACACATCACCCCATTTGGCAACGCTTCAGGTGTTTTTCATTTGAAGCGCCCAGAGGTCACATATATTCGACAACCATATTCCCCAACAAGTAAGTCTAACTCGTCAAATAACGGGTTTGACTTACAAGGGGAAATGTTGGCGAATGGGACAGTACAGGACAATACACAACATATACATATATACTTAATTAAGGACGGCACAATGCCATAATTCCGTTTTGTTAGGGAATTCTATAGGCACTACGAGTAATGATAGAATGGTATGTACAATGACAATGGATGATAAAATGGTATGTACAATGGTGGATGATAGAATGGTAAATACAATGGCAATGGATGATAAAGGATTATGGTATGTACAATGACAATGGATGACGGGCCATCCTAAGCTCAAGCGCAAAATACAAACCCCAAAATCGACCCGGTCTGAAAGTCAAAAGGAACATTCACACCACGTGTGACGGTGTGATTTGATTTTGCGCTTGAACTTCAAGCTAAAGCCCAATTATATAACAGACTATATAGTATATAAGCTGTTTAATACACGAAAGTTAAATACTGAGGTGTGTAATTTTATTCTCTTGTATACTAATACGGCATCGCCGAGCGCTGAATCAACACCGAGTACTTGAAAAAACACTAAAAAAAGAATACAATTATTTGAAAACACCACGGATTTTATTCGTTTTCTTACAAATCATTTAATTTCCTTAATTGATTATCCTTGTTTGAGATTCATAATAGTAAAATATCGACCAATCAAAAATCAGATGACAAACATACTAACATCGATAACTCTTTACTAAGCCGACATACCCACACGAGTTATCTCCTGCTGATGTTATATAGAATAGTGCGCGGAATTAAATCCAAATGTAAATAAATTGAACTTTTTGTCTTGTCCTTCTCGAAATCGCTGTCTTGGTTATTCCCTCTGCTACTTTTCGTACTGAGGGTGGACAAAAATCGAAGTATTTAGCTGCTGCAGTTATAGATGGAAATTCAATTTCTACATTGGTCGTTGTATAAAATGACTTGACAGGTATCTTCCCAATTAATTTACAAGTGCCAGTATTTCTTCGTTTGGCATTATCACTCTGTGTAACAGCATGTAAATTCGATAAAGAATTATCAGTCGTAATACTATTTAAGTGATCAAATAAGGAAACCATCCTTGATCAATCCATTATATACTTCATACACGAAACGATGATTAAGATGTATTTTTCCTCTAGCATTAAACTTCAAATACCCTATATCATTGTCAGAACCAACTGGCTTCTTCAATCTACGAAGTCTGACAATACCATCACGGGAAGCCTCATAATCACTGATCGCAGGGTGTGGTTGAAATTCTTGGTACATTATACATAATACTATTATTTGTCGAATTAAGTGTTTGCTTGATTTATTACAATACTTAAGAATCTCCCAATACAGTCTTGTGGGGTTCTAATGACTTTGTCGTTGACGCTGTCAAGGACGTTGATGGAGTTTTTAGCTTTTGTGTCATAATAGCGCTTCAACTCTCTATATCGCTTGCCAGGACAACCCAGACACAACTGCTATTTTCCTTTCACCCCTACTCCACATTTAAGGCAGGGGATCAGGCCAAGGCTCCCTCGACGAAAGCTTTGCATATGATACCCACAGAATTCATTTCTGCATGATTTGTTACACGGAATCACTGATCCAATCATGAACCATTTGCAATGATTCATTATATATAAATAAATATATATATATATATATATATATACTGTAGTATCATCAATATTCGTGGGGGATCAATTTTCGTGGTTTTCGTGGTTGCCTCAAACCACGAATTTAAATCCCCAACGAAAAATGAGCCACATAGGTTGATGATCCCCCCCCATTCCCGACCCTTTTTTTTTTACAGTGTTTCATTTCAGTAAGGATAGAGAGAAAATATAGAAAAAGCATAACATATTCAAACAATAGTATTACAAAACAGAAAGAAAGAAATAAAAAATACTACTAATACAAAATAACTGCATATGAAAATTAGATTTAATACTTATTCAAGTCGATCCTTCAATCTAGTGCAGCTGTTGTTTAAACATTCAAATCCTTCTGAAAGCACATTTCATTTTATCCATGCATTTTAAATCCAATAGAACAACAATCCTGTAAAAAAAAGTATATTTCTTGAAACACTAAAGCAGATTATTAAAGCTCACACTGCACAGATTGTTGGACAAAGCCACTGTTTCAACATCGTGTCAATCAAGTCTCATGGTACTTATAAATGTTTCTCGGGTAAATAATCCCCAAATTAAACAAGTCCAGCTTTCTCGAAACCTTTCATAATTAGGTCCGATCGCTCACTCAGTGTCGCGTGAATTGCAATTATCCATTTAGCGTGAATTGGTTTTATTAACGAGGTTGCAAGGTTTACTACTACTCTGCACTGATCGTCACCTTCTTTTTCCGTAATTATGTCCGTGACCTGTTTAGCATACCACTCCTGGAAGTGTAACTTTAGTTCTTCTTTGTATTCTTTATGCAACTTTGTGGACAGTGGTTTAAGTAAGAGATCATTCAAATGTACTTTAATAACTGATTGGTCTAGTTTTGTTGGCGGCGTCGGCTTCCTTTGATCTTGAACACTCAAACGAAAACATGGCGAAACTGATTAATCCTGACGGGTGTTTGATATGTGCTCACATAGGTGGAAGTATTGTTTTAGTGTTGTTGGCTGAGTCTGCTTTGACAGATGTTAATCACTTGGTCAAAAACACGTTGTAAGTATTGAACTTGCCGGGTCTTAGATATGTACTCATACAGGTGGTAGCATTGTTTTAAACATTGATGTGACCGCCGTTTGCGTCGGCATCGTTTTATTCTTTTGTATTCTTTATTTGGGGTACTTGTAGAGGTTAAACCATGAAATTAACTGCCTTATAATATGAAAAATTTGACAGGCAAAACCACGAATTTACGTCCCCACGAAAATGCCTTTTTTTTTACAAAACCACGAAAATTGAGCCCAACGAAAATAAATGATACTACAGTATATATATATATATATATATATATATATATATATATATATATATATATATATATATATATATATATATATATATATCTATCTTCTATTTAAATACTTGTTTTGATTATAGAATGAAGGAGTTCGAGCGATTATCTAAAATCGAAAATTGGAAAAAATGTTAAATTCAATCTCGATAGAGTCTCTGATACACCAAAACATCTAGTCGGTGACCGAACTCTGATAACTAAAATTCGTGCTTGTTTTATTGAATTCAAGCTTGATGGGGCATCTCACTGCTGGTCAAACTTTCAGGTTGATGGGGTTGTTGATGCTACCATGAATGATGAAAAAGCAACCGAGAAAATTTCACACCTTGGCAGAAAAAGGGTTTCGTTTAGAGTGAAATTCATCATCCTTTAGACACGGGAGATTGGGTTATCAGGTATAAATTCGACCCAATCTTGAAGGATAAAAGAACAGGCGTTGTGAGTCAAGATTCCAATCCAGGAATTCTGACTGGAATTGACAAGCCATACTACGAGTGATCATATCCTGTAACAGTAGTTGTTTACGGAATCTATCAGTTAAATAACAAACCCGATACTGCAAAACTAGCACCGATGAAATATTCTAGTTCACTGAATTGTGTAGCAGAAAGATTAACAGAACATTTCATGAATTCGTCACGAGGAAATAAATTGACTGATCTAAGACGCAAAAAAATACCGAGTGGGGGTTAACAGTGAAACAGCGTGGGGCAACAATTCAACATATAGCTAAATTGGAAACGTCGTTAAGATTTCCAATATCAGTAACGACAATAACTGGTGAAGTATTATATACACCGAAATATAAATGAAAGGGAGCCCCAATTGAAATTATTGACCATAACGAACACGCGTGAACAACTGTGGTAACAATATTTCCACGAGAACGAACCGTGAAATATATACCCCAAACGCTGTTTGAAACATTATTTGAAGAGTATTTCTCTCAGGAGAAATTGTTTGATGTTATTCACGCGGTAAGTAAAAACGGTCCAGTATCAATGTGGTTACTTCGCAGCGCTGAAGACATTGAGAGTGGATTCGATCAATATGTAAGACCAAACGGAGAATTATATCGCACCGAAAAGTTACATAACAGGATGAAAAAACTAGCTAGTGAATATCAATTAAACTCGGAGAGTTTTCTGACAACGAACAACTACTAACAAATTGTTTTACGATTCAATCGGTTGCAGCTCAGTTTGCTGGAAAGAAAAATTCATGGAAGCCAACACGAAGTGAGTTTCTATCAGATGTCAGATCAAGTTGTCTCGAGTATGTTCATGGTGGACTATGGAACACAAAGTATGATCCCGGGAGTGTTATTTCCGTTGATATGGTTGCTTGTTACCCCGGGAGTTTTCTCGGGTACGGAGAATGTGAGAAATATTTCGAGCGATTTGGACATTCAACACATGAGATGACACATTTTGCAATTAATAGGCCGCTGCCTGATTTTGATTTAACTGGATTTGTTCGTGTGGTATCATTTGAATTAGCTACAGGACTTCATCGTTGCAGTTATACCTGGATTGGTAGACACATGTCTGAAAAACACTGGATATTAAAAGTGTTATTGAGATATATGATCGATTGTGGTATGCTAACGTCGTTGATTGTCAGTGAAGCAATTATATCGTATCGAGGTCAGACCTCAGTATGGTTACCAGAATCTAATTTAGATAGTATAATTACCGAATACCGAGAACATTTTCCAGATCACGACGAAGAAGATATCATGAAATGGTCCAAACAGCTATTTGAAGTCAGAAATAAACAAGCAAAGAGATCTCGGACGAAGGATAATTGGGAAATTTACTCAGGGTGGTAAATACGACAATACAAGATGTTCTTCACGGTTGATTATAGATAGCGTTGAATACGACTTTATAATCGCGGATGTAACGAGTAAAGGCACATACGTCAATCGCAAGGACGCTTTCTTGTCCGATGGAACCAAATTGGGAACAATTGTTACCTATTGTGACGGACACACTCTTCAGAATACGCATTTGAGGTCATCTATGCTGGCTTATGCTTCTATTAATCTATTCTCGATGATAAATAGATTTCCTGACACTTCAGTTAGAGTAGCCACTGATTCATTTTACATAGACGCGAAACACAGCAGCGCAGTAGCTAAATTCACAAATTCCGACGAAAGTTGGGGGTCATGGAGAATTAAGCGTGAAATACTACGTGATTATTGCGCATCAGCAGACGTTACCATTGAAGATAATTATTTGAAAAATGATAAAATATCAGAGATGTCTAATGCAGTGTCGGTAACTGACCCAATAGTTAGGTATAAAACAATTTATTTAAACGGCTGTGGTGGAAGTGGAAAGACAACTCGTGTAATCGAATTATATCGTGGTAGAGATATGATTGTGCTAACACCAACCCATAGATTAGCACGAGAGATGATACAACGAGGGATTAATGCTTGTACGTATCATAGTTTCTTTAGATGGAAAGGTGACGAATGGACCCCTGAACGAATGGGTGAGAAATATATTCCTGGTATCGTAATCTGGGATGAAATTTGCAGAGTATCGTTAGATGTTTTATAACAGTTTCTCGAGTGTTGTTACAATCGAATACAAAAGTCATTATTTGCGGCGATCACGGTCAACCGCTTCCAATTGTCGCCTTATCCCCACATGATTGGCTAAAGAATCACGTAGACTACTATGAAGAAATTGACACCGACCACAGAGCACTTGATGAACAATTAAGAGAGTTCAAACAACTAATCAGATTGCAGCCGAATAGAATCCAATGTGACATAGCGCGTAAAATAATTTCGGAAACTCCATTAAAAGATTTCTGGGAAGCATGGAGACCAAACGATTTGATAGTAGCAGGTAGACAGATAGTCATAGACACACTCCAGATGAAATTATTTGAAACGCATAAAGAAAAATTTCCAAGATTTCAAGTGCCGTTATGTTATAGACCCAAGGATACACGGCGACAGAATATTGAAGTTGATATTCCTGGGCAACCTGAAAAGTTGTTCAAGTTCTCGTGCTAAATGATATTGTGCTGGTTAATATTAACGTCGTCGAAGAAGCATTGTGCGCTGATAAATCCCCATGGGTGTTAAGTTATGCAGCAACAATACACTCCTCACAAGGAATAACTATATCAAATACAATTTTTTAGATTATAGATAATCGCATCAAATGGTCGAATGTAGTTTATCTCGCAGTGTCCAGAGTGCGAAAAATAAATCAACTTCGAATAGTTGTTCTAGACTATAATGACACTACAATAAGTAATATTGTCAGCTTTGACATAATCAGAAAAAAACTCTATGGTTATAAAAAACAGGATAAAAAAACGAGAATTTGACATTGATGTTAAATTAATTATTACGTTGAAACAACAACAGAATAATCACTGCGAGAGTTGCAATTGCATAATAGGTTGGTGTTGGTCTGATAAAGATCCTCGCCAATTTACCGTAGACAGAAAGAATAACAGCATTGGTCATACTAGTGATAACATGATGCTGACTTGTCTTGAATGCAACAGACTAGGAGGCGCTAGTTAAGACCAGGAGGCGGTAATTGAGTATCCTCGTTTATCACTTGCAGTTGTTGTCGAGTAAACCCACGCTGAGGGGCAGTTTAATCCAGTCTATAAATTGCTGGTCTACCGTAGATCGCGTTATGCCGGATATTGTATGCGTGGTGACACTCCACATAGGATCAGTAGCTCTTTTTTTACCACCTTCGAGCTCTCCTGTTTCGTATAAATACCTAACAGTGACATTATCGAGAATTGGTTGTTTTGAAAAATCTTTTTGTGGTTGTATGGGTATATGCTTCTTTTTAATTGCATTGTTAGTTTCATGTTGATTGTTCTAGAAACTTCATTATTGAGCGCAGTAATCACAGCTGGTAATCTCTTGACCCATTCACGAGATCGTTTGTCCTGAATAAATTCTTTCGCGTATTGGTATCCAAATAACCACTCAGCAAGCGTCCGATTAAATCGTTCAACAATTGCCTGATCGCGATGTAGTGCAGTATGCCCTCGTATGGTAACATTATGATGCTTCATTGTGGATATAACCACGCCTTGAAATTCCTTGCCTGGATCAACCTGTAATAGATTTGGCCAGCGCAGAAGGCCCTTTCGATAAATCCTTTCAAATGCAGAAGTAACTTCAGTTGACGATTTTGTTTTTAATGGCTCTGCTTGTTTGTATCGACTCGCAACATCTACTAAAGTTAGCGCGTATTTGTAGCCACTATCATGCGGCAGAAATAATATATCAGCCTGATGAACTTCATTAGGGACAGTCACATCAAAATGCGAGTAGTTAATTTGTTTAGGAGGTGGTAGATAAATTTGCCATATCGCTTGTTTGGATAACCAATTAGCCGTGGTTTTCTTTACTTTTACTGCGCTAGCGCGTTTACCAATTGCCGCCTTGCTCCTCCAGTATCCGCCTGGAGAATAATAAATATATTCCATGTGATTATTAATTACCAGCACCTAACATTAATTTACCTTTCATTGCCGATTTTACTAACCATGAAGCCAACGTTTCTTTAAAGGATTTATCAGTGATAAAATCCAATGCATGAATTAATTTTACAAATGCCAGATGTCTGTGTTGCAGACTACTGCTTTTGTAAACAACATCATGAGCATGACACGCCTTATCAATAGCGTTTATTGGATATTCACCCGGTCGGGGTTTGTTTTGATCATCAAGTCTGATATCTAATCGCGTTCCCGGCCCACAATAACTATACCCTGGAAAATGTTTTTCACCTGGATACTTTGCCCATGGCATTCCTGGGAGTTTTACTAACTTGGCTGCAATATCACCTCCTCGTTTTTTTTTAATTAGGTTTCATATAAATAAATTTAAATTTCTTTGTGCTACACGTTACACACCTACCAGAAAGTGCTGATCGGTTATTTTTAGTTGTAATCATCGTCAGGTCATCTGTACCAGTACGCACCTTACACTTCACACAATATAAATCCATATATTTATACTAACATGAATATAATTGACCTTTCAGCGACAAATACACGAAAGCCAGTTAAGCATCATGCAGCGCTACCAAATTCTATTCGCGCGATTATAATCGGACCATCTGGAAGCGGCAAGACGCAACTGACACTCAATTTGATAATGAGATGGATGAAATGGGACAAATTGTATTTAATAGCCCCAGAGTAGACGATCAGCGATGCTACGAAGTGTTAAAATAGTTTAACGAGAACGCTTGAGAGATTGCAGATGATAATGTTGTTGAGTTTATAACCGATATAGAGGAAGTACCAAGCATTGATGATATTGATGGAAGTATTAACAATTTAGTCGTATATGATGATGTCATGTTAGACAATCAAAAGAATCCTGCAAGAATATTTTCCAGAGGTAGTCATAAAAACACAGACGTGATATATGTCACTCAACGATACACTCAAAAACCAAAAGTGATCAGAGATAACTGCAATTTGTTCTGTGCATTCAACGGAGTTGATACTCATACGCTTCGAAATATTTGGCAAACTTGGTGCGGCGGTGATATGGATCATAATCGATTTAAATATTTCTTTAATCACGCTCAGTCAATTCCACACGGATTTGTGACAATAAATTTATCAGATCCTCGGACACGATATCGTATAGGAGTTGATAAAATATTTGGTTAACTACATAGCAGCAGCGGGGGAAGCGACAACAGCATTGGCGCCTTTTTTAACCACATTGGCTTATTTTTTCGATGAGCCACATCGACGCCTTTTTTACGATTTTGTTGGAAGCCTTAGTTTGCCGAATCGACGCCCCCTACAAAGGTTGTCTGATTCGCTCTCACTGCTGCTACTTGTCTTTCCATAACTTGATGTTAATTAAATACCTTAACATTTTTGCTACTATTGTTTAAGTGAGTAAAAGAGTTATTACGTTGTATATGCATGGTTTGTGCTGCTGACTGAATTTTTGTTTATGTCTGAGGTACTACAAAAACGTTTGTACCACAGAATGCTTTGGTATTTATGAACATACTACATTAAGTACTGTGGCATAATTTAATATCTGGGGCTGGGGCCTGACCTGTGTTTTTAAAATTTCCATCAATATCTGAAAAAATATCCTACTTTGATTTAACAAAATAACAGTGTATTATATCCATTGTTTTATTTGACCTACTCCATCCTAGATAAATGATCGTTGAGATCAGGAAACTGTTTTCATTGTTCGCTAATTATACTATCTAGATCAGGATGTGGTAACCAAACCGAAATTGAGCGCGATACGATATAATTGCTTCACTGACAATCAACGATATTATCATACCACAATCAATCATATACCGTAATAGCATTATTGGCATCAAATGTGTTTCAGACATGTGTCTACCAATCCAAATATAACTACACGGATGAAGCCTTGTAGCTAATTCAAATGACACCACACGAGAGAATCCAGTTAAATCAAAATCAGGCAGCGACCCATTTATCGCAACACGAATCATCTCATGTGTTGGGTGCCCAAATTGCTTGAAATATTTATCGCCGTCTCCGTACCCGAGAAAACTCCCGGGGTAACACGCAACTGTATCAACAGAGATAATGCTCCCGGGATCATAATTTGTGTTCCATAGTCCAACGGGACCATATTCGAGTCAACTTGATCTTACATGTGATAAAAACTCATTTCGTGTTGGCTTCCATGTATTTTTCTTTCTAGCAAAATGAGCTGCAACCGATGGTAGTGTAAAACAGTTTGTTAGCAGTTGTTCGTTATCTTCCGTTGAAAATTCACTAGCTAGTTTCTTCATCCTGTTATGTAGCTGTTCTGTACGATATAATTCTCCGTTTGGTCTTACAAATTGATCGAATCCACTCTCGCTGTCTTCAGTGCTGCGAAGTAGCCACACTGATACTGGATCGTTTTTACTTATCGCGTGAATAGCATCAAATAATTTCTTCTCAGAGAAATACTCTTCAAACAAAGTTCCAACCACTGTTCCAAGCGTTGCTTGGGGTATATATTTCACAGTTCATTCCCGTGTAAATATTGTTACCGCAGTTGTCCACGCGTGTTCGTTATGGTCAATAATTTTGTTTGGTTCTCCTTGTGATCGATATTTCGGTTCGTGCAATACTTCACTTGTTATTGTCGTTACTGATATTGGAAATATTAGTGATTTTTCTAAGTTAGCTATATCCTGAATTCTTGCCCCACGCTGTTCCACTGTTAACTCCCATTCATTTATTTCTTTGCTTCTTAGATCAGTTAATTTGTTCCCCCGGGATGAATTCATGAAATGCTCTGTTATTCCTTTTGCTACACAATTCAGTGAACTAGAATATTTCATCGGTGCTAGTTTTGCAATATTGGGTTTGTCATTTAACTGATAGATTCCGTAAACAACTGCTATTACAGGATATGATCTCTCGTAGTATGGTTTGTCGATTCCAGTCAAAATTCTTGGTTTGGAATCTTGGCTCACAACGATTGTTCTTTTATCCTTCAAGATTGGGTCGAATTTATCCCTGATAATCCACTCCCCCGTTCCAAACTCTGTTTGGGAATGGATGATGAATTTCACTCTAACAAAATACTTTTCTCGCCCCCACGGCGAGCCAAGATGTGAAATTATCTTAGTTGCCTTTTCAACATTCATGGTAGCAGCCACAGCCCCATCAGTTCGAAATGTCGACCAGCAGTGAGATGCCCCATCACGCTTGAATTCATTAAAACAGGCACGAATTCTACTTATCATACTTCGATCACCGATTAGATGTTTTGATGTATCAGAGACTCTATCGGGATTGAATTTAACATTTTTCCAAGGCTCGATTTTTGATAATCTTTTGAACTCCTTCATGCTATAATTGAAACAAGTAATTAAATGATAAATATATTATATAATGAATCATTGCAAATGGCTTATGATTGGAGCAGTGACCCCGTGTAATAAATCATGCAGAAATTAATTCTGTGGGTATCATATGCAAAGTGTTCGATATGGGAGTTATGGGCCTTTACCATGCCTTGAATGTGGAGCAGGGGTGAGAGTTAAATCGCAGTTGTGTCTGGGTTGTGGTGGTAAGCGATATAGTGTTGAAGCGTTATTATGACAAAAAAGCTAAAATTTCCATTAAGAATTCTGACTATGCTAGCGTCCTTGACAGTGTCAACGACAGAGTAATTAGAACACCTCAAGACTATATTGGGAGATTTTCAAGTAATGTAATAAATCAACCAAATAATTAATTAGACAAATAATAGTATTGTATATAAATGGTCCAAGAATTCCGACCACACCATGTGACTGCAAACTACGTCTTCCCGTGATGGCATTGTCAGAAACTGTAGGCTGAAGAAGTGTTGCGACTAATATGGGGTATTTGATGTTTACTGTTGGAGGGAAGGGGTAATATCTTAATCATGAAGTGCATAACGGATTGATCAAGGATGGTTTTGTTATTGATCACATTGATTCCGATCCTCTTTATAATTCTTTAAGTAACCTACAAGCTGTTAAACAGAGTGAGCATACCAAAGGAGGAAAGACTGGACAAGACTCGAAAAAAGCGAAATCTGTCAAATCTTTTAATACAGAAAATAACGAAGAAATAGTATTTCCATATATGACTGCAGCAGCTAGGTATTTCGATATTTGTAAACCCTTAGTACGATTTGTTGCAGAGGGGATTTATCGATCTGCCTTTTCAAATCGTTTTAAAAAGTAGGATTCGATTTATTTACATATATATTTCATTTTGTATATATTCTATAGAACACTAAGGGAGATAACTCGTGTGGGTATGTTTCAACCTAACAAAAACAGTTTTGGATCTCAATGGGTTTCCTACAAAACGACGCGTCATCTCATTTCTGATTGGTTGATATAATTATCAATTATTCCTGTAAGTAACACGGAAGGAAAAATCACAAATCAGTTATCTTTTGTAGGACTAAGAGTTATAAACAGAAATTCTTTTTCTAGGTTTTTTTTAGTCAGTACACAACATTATATAAATTCACAATCAGTGTTGTATTGTTCTATTCACATTTAATACCACCGCTGACGCCCCACCTGTTCTCGCTTAATTTACCTATATATTATATTCAAAATCCTATACTTGTAACAAGAACTGCTAGCTCAATGCGTAACGCGTTGCGCACTAATTCTGGCGGCTAGGGTTCTATTCGCGTAATAGGCATTATTGCCTGCGGTACCGATTCGATTGTTGTTTTTTCTATATAATTGGGGGGTGGGTAACACCCCGAAATTCAAATCGTGAAACCATAACAAGCCACACCAACACGTGGTTTGAATATTTTCAAACCAATGTTGATTTTGTAGTTTGTTATGGTTTCACGATAGGGGGTGCATCATTCATTGTCATTGTACATACCATTGTTAATCATTGTATCATCCATTGTATATAACATTGTTAAATATTCTATCATCCATTACTCGTAGTGCCTAGAATTCCCTAACAAAACGGAATTACGGCATGGTACCGCCCTACTCGTAGTGCCTAGAATTCCCTAACAAAACGGAATTATGGCATTGTGCCGTCCTTAATTAAGTATATATCTATATATGTAAATGTGCCGTCCTGTACTGTCCATTCGCCAACATTTCCTCTTGTAGGTCAAACCCGTTATTTGACGAGTTAGACTTACTCGCAAGGAAATATGGTTGTCGTATTATAAGTATATATGTAAATATGCCGTCATGTACTGTTCATTCGCAAACATTTAATCTTGAAGGTCAAACCCGTTATTTGACGAGTTAGACTTACTGGTAGGGGAATATGGTTGTCGTATATATGTAACCTTTGGGCGCTTCAGATGATGAACACCTGAAGCGTTGCCAATGGGGTGATGTACTGTCCTTACTCGTAGTGCCTAGAATTCCCTAACAAAACGGAGTTATGGCATTGTGTTGTCCTTAATTAAGTAATCAGATACATAATATCTCTGCTCGTGCTAAGATGACCAACACCTTAGCACGGGGTAGGGTCCATATATCATCATATAATCGCATAATATCTCTAGACGTGCTAAGATGCCCACCACCTTAGCATGTCCAGAGTTCATTTTGAAAAAAACATTTTAGAAATATATAATTATTATATAAATGAATACTGACGATATTGATAGTATTGTTTCTGAAATATCAAAATTAAATAAACAAAAAATACATTTGTCAGATAGTTTGAACTGCGATCAAATGATATCCGACTTTCAAGATTATGAATTCGCTGCTATCATTAACAAGTATGTCCTATCGAAACAATATGAACTTATCAAGCGGATTCAAAATGCCATACGCGATTCCCTTGTATACTGTGAGAATGTCAATGTATTCGATCCATTATGTACTATTGCAGAGCGAGTTAGACGACAATTAGGTCACCAATATGACACCAAAAGAATGGTCAATTCGAAAATCAGAAGTATTCAATCGATGATCAAACACAATTTAAATTCTCCTTGCAAAATGTACTGGAAAACACATCATTGTAGCGTTTCCCATATATCCTATAAATCACTACGCACTATCATGCCTGTTTTACAGGTAACATGGTACACCTGTTTCACAGGTAACATGTATAAATACCTATCCCGTGTCATTATACCCTGTGCATTCGTCAATCGATATTCACTTCACAACTACTTAACGATAGATAAACAGGTAACATGTATAAATACTTATCCCGTGTGCGCTCAACCGACAAGGGGTTTTTAGTCAGCGAACAATAGCGGTTAAAATTCTAACTGCGATGTGTGTTTAGTACGGGTAGCTAGTTGTAATTTTTTTTGAATGAAATCTGATAGTACACTAATTAGAAAATTGCGTTATAGTTTTAATAATGGTCAATGAAGCATTAACTACACGATTAGCGCGGGAGAGACTGACTACTATTAGGAGGTTCCTCCCTGTCCGTATTTCAGTTAGACAAAACTTGCACAGCGTCAAATTTTGCAAACGGACTTTTACACTGGGGCCGAAGAATTAATTTCGCCCCATAACGACAGTGACCAAGGAAGTTAAATCAGTAATCTCCGAGGAATGGAAAAAAGAGAGTCTCTTCTTCCCACACTTGAACAAATAGCAGAACAAACACACAAACACAACAGCGTTTACAAACACTTCCTGGTGATATAGCAGTAGCACAACAACAACGAAAAAAACAAGAACGACTTAACCGAGCCTTTGATGAACGAATTAAACGAGAACTTGAAGAACTTGAAGAAGAATCTGATACACCCAATTTCAGTTTACCAGAACTACAAGTTATCGCATCACCTGAAGAACAAGAAAAAGGCGCTATTGCAAAAAAGGGTAGATCAGAACGAAGAGAGCTTACCCCTGAAAATATATTTGAAAGTAATATGATAAAAAAAATTAACGAAATTAAGAGTAACAAGCACCTTGCTCAATTTTATCGTCAATTCATTTCCAAAGTGCATACGAGAACAATATATGAACGATGGATATGAAGGTCTTATAACTAATAAGAAAGATTGGAGAACAAAAAAATATTTGGCAAGTAACGGTAAGTCTCGCTACCACACAATGATGAAGAATTTAGGAAGTTGAAAAGTTGATAGATCGAATAGAAAACCCACCGACGCCAGTTGCGCCTTTTGTATCCCAACACACCCAAGCTACCCCTGAAATAGGTGCAACTGGTACAACTAAAACAACAAATGGAAAGGGATTTTCTGTGAGTGGGGTATCAGGTAGTGGTCTTATTCACTGTCCTGGTAATATTCTTGGTTATATAGCACGATTGGAAGTACTCATAGGAGGGAAACGAGCAGGAAATAACTCACCAGAAATAATTAATGAAGCAGCTGATATCTGTAGGCGATTATTTCAAGGTGGCATCATGGATATCAAAACATATCGAGATTTCATTGAATAGCTAGTTGAACACGTTGATGAACATCAACGTGATTACCATGGTGGCTATCACAGTGATTAGATAAATAGTAATTGAAAAGAGAATGAGCATCCACTACAATCATGATAAACCAGCCAACGTCTATGCAGTAAACTCACGATTTCCTGTTTGGCGAGCGTATTATGGTGTAGGTCTCGGTGATACCATTGCAGGGTTATTTACAAAAATGGCTCCAAAAGTAGCACCACGAGGAAAACAGCTGTTAATGAAAGCCATTGATGTTATTCGTAATAAGGGTATTAGCAAAATCGAAGATTTCATTGGTGATACTGCCGGGAAAGCGTTTACAGCTGCAAAGGATAAACTAACAGCGTTAGTTCGACGTGGACGTGAACGTTTAAAGAAACCAAAGCCGTTACCGTCTACAGCGGAAATGCCTGCGAGTGTTAGTAAAATAATAAATAATGCAGTAGCTCAGGCACTAGCGTCGTTGTTGACAGAGTCATCAGCGACTAGTGACCAGGATAATATCGCAAATATGATAGTGGGAAGTCGTTAAACACGACGGCGACGTTGAAAATCCTCGACGTTGATTTAGACCAACGTGTATATAAATAAAATGTTCAAACGGGTACCTGATAGCGCGTTTGATATGGACGCCCCAGTACTCAAGGATGATTCTGTATGCGATTATCAATACTATTCTTATCACGCAGTACAACCCGATCTTCGATCAAAAATTGAACTTCAAGTCCATGATACTAGTAAATACTTTGTACCGTGTGATGCCGGTAAAGTCATTTTAACAAAACTATCACTGTGGATGCCAGTGTTGACTCCATCAATTGAAATAGAACAACGACTACTATCATTTATGGACCAAGGAGGAAAATCATTGATAATCTGCCTAAAAACAACAACAGATATTAAACATAAACAATCAACTGTTAACGGTACATTCACATGGAATCTATTTATTGAAGTCGAAGGCGAACTAGTTATCCATAATGATACTCCTGCTGTTCATAACTCCTGCTGTGTATCCAGCTGATGCTCAAGCCGGTTTTGTCAATAATGATATCATGGCGCTATTTGAAAGTGCAAGATATCTTATAGATGGAAGAGAAATTGAGTCGATAGAACGAGATGTTGATGTTTCCACAACAATAATAGGGCTAGCAAGATATTCTGATGATTATATCAGATCGGCGGATACTTCTATGATGCTTGCGAAGGATGGTAAAAACACTGCTGGAAATAGACAGTTTACAATAGCACGACCAAGAAATAACACTCGTAATGCTGATGTTGATGTTGAGAATATGATTATAAACCAGAATGATAATTTCAACCTAGGAGCTGCAACACGTATGTCAATGTTGAAAGGAGCGCGTAGATCATTTTCATGCGCGATTCCACTGCATCATATATTTGGATTCTGCAGAAATGTCCAAAATGTTATCTATGGAGCAAAATACACAGTAGCAGCACTCGTGCGAAAGGGTACCGACCATGACGCAATTTGGAGGATTCCAGCAAATCCAGCTGCAGGTCACGTAGATGATGATGCCGGTAAAGTCATTTTAACAAAACTATCACTGTGGATGCCAGTGTTGACTCCATCAATTGAAATAGAACAACGACTACTATCATTTATGGACCAAGGAGGAAAATCATTGATAATCTGCCTAACAATAACAACAGATATTAAACATAAACAATCAACTGTTAACGGTACATTCACATGGAATCTAGCATCAACACAAGGCGTTTCAGCTCCACGTCATATATTTGTTGCGTTGCAGGATACCGCGAGAGTTGGCAATCAACTCTTCAGCCATATGATATTAGATCGATAAGGTGTTACTGACGTCTCACTGAGAATAATCGGACAACATGACCCATCCGAAGATATATAATTTAACTACAGAGAAAACCATATTGCGCGCGTGTATCATCGTCTGCTGTCATACATGGGGCGCGATCAAAATGTTTATACAGGCCTACAAATATCACAATTGGATTTTAAGAATTTGTATCCAATCTATTACTTTACACTGGAACATCTTGATTTAACAAGACAATCTGTCGTTGATATACACTTTACAGCCCATGTAGCCTGTGGTGCTATTGCCGAATACAGAGCGATTGCTGTCATACTAAGCGATAAATCAATGCTACTCGAAGGTGTTGGTGGACGAATGTGAGTAGTAGATGCACCAGTAGAAAACATGTAATTGAAAATCTTTCGGATTTTTCCAATGTAACAATTAGATCAATCTGTTGTTGTATAATGTTGTATAGTCATATTAGTGTTACGTTAACTCCCGGTCAAATTAAAAAAATTGCAATTGGAATCAACTAAAAAAGTGGAACTACAATAACGCTGAAACCCAATCAGATGACTGGTGGGGCGA
Organism: Unio delphinus; assembly: GCA_029339505.1. NCBI lineage: Eukaryota > Metazoa > Mollusca > Bivalvia > Unionida > Unionidae > Unio > Unio delphinus. The sequence goes on along the minus strand of JAQISU010000135.1, from coordinate 10,204,031 downwards.
ATAAATTGTCGTTGACGTCTCGTCAGATAAAACATTTCAATGACGCACTCAAAACAAAAAAAGGCGTTCAGATCACACCCTTTGCAGCTGCGATTAAAAACATGATAAAATCAGGTGGTATATTCCCATTGTTAGGTGTCATTCAAGCATTACTCGCCGCTACAGCTCCAGCGATAAGAAAAGCTGCACTATTAGGTGGTGTAGGAGCACTTGGTGCAAAAGCGGTTCAATCTATTACTGAATCAAAGCGGGGACATGGATATAATAAAAAAGAAGGGAAAGGGTCTAAGACTTCCAGGAACCCCGCACTCGTGGTACAGCGGAAAGGGCCTAAGACTAGGACCGGTTTACTAACTCCCATGTCCAATTTTGATTTACTCGATGCTGCTAAAGCGCTTTCGATTAAAAACTTCAGAGGTGTCTTTATGAAAGATCAATTACCGGCACAACCAAAGAGCGTTCAAACCGGTATTAGTAAGCTAGATAACAGCACCGGACCCGGTACTCACTGGGTTGCATACGCGATTGATCCATTTGGGATTGTCTATTTTGATTCATATGGATTAGCGCCGCCGAGGGAATTGATGAATTGTATAAACCACTTAAAACTTCCTCGTTGGTATTCTACGCTACCAACACAACTAAATGACCCACCAATATGCGGCAATGAAGTATTGAATGTCCTTGACGCTATTTCAATGTCGCTGGGTAAGCCAGGGGGAAATCCACCTCACTTGGTCGTGAATGAATATACTAGCAATCGCTTTTTAGAGAGAGAAAAAAAAATATAATAATGATTGATATTTGGAGACGACCTCTATTGCCGTCGAAGAAACCCTCCTCCGATAGCCTCGATGGAATCAAGGATGTAAAAAAAATCATCGAAGATGAAATTGCTGAAATGTTGAACCTAACAAGTGTTGATCCCAATGAAATAGTTGTATTTGGCGATCGCCAGGGTAAATTGAAAACTAGTAATGTTTCCCTTGATAATATTTTAGTTAAACGACGAGACGCAGCAGAAAACGCTATCGCGGTATTTTCCGATCAGGGTAAACTCAAACCAGGTGTACTTGTTTCAACTATTGTGGATGACCAACAAAAGCTACAATCTGACTACAACGATCACATAATTAAATTCAATCAGTTTACTGAATTACAAAAATCCATCGTAGACAACATTGATAAGCCTGTGTTAGAAAGTTTTGGAACCCCACCAGTGACCTAACCAGCGCTCACGGAAATAAAAACAACTATGCTGGAATTTGCAAAACGTCAATCTAAATACGAAGAACATGTAAAACAGTTTTCAACTTTTCGTAAAAACATCGTAGATAAATTTCTTGGAGCCACATTCGATAAACTTGACATAAAACTCCCAGATGTAAAGAAATCTATCGATGAGATGAAAACATTTATCGAAATTATGAAAGCTGATGCAGCGAGGATGATAACAGTCATTGAAAAAACAAAAATTCCTCATGCAAAAACCAACAACGTGGTATACACGATTCAACACGGTGAATCCTCAGTTTGCCACATTGACGCCTTTTCTTTACGATTTTGGAGGAAGCCTTAGTTTGCCGAATCGACGCCCCCTACAAAGGTTGTCTGAATCGCCCTCTCTGCTGCTCAAGTCAACATTCTTTCTCAGGGTATAGAAGCAAAATGGCTATTATGTCTCACTAATCCTCTCCCTTACTCTGCCCTTAAGTATATTATTCAAATGAAAGACCTATATGACATGTTTACATATCTTATTAAACTTTCATGTTCATTATAGTATGTAAACTTGGTGAATAAACCAAATAAATTGTACTAAAAGATAAAATACAAACACAAACCTTTGTACATATATTATCACACTATAAAGGTTTGCAGCAATATGAAATTAGTGACAAATATAAAAGCTATTGTCTTTGCTCAACCTAAATTTGATTAGATGTATCAGACTGGCACATGTATGTTATTCAGAATTTATGTGACATCTTAGTGCCATTTTCTATGATAAAAAGACTATTACAGTATATACAATACCAGAGTAATACCTGATGTAGGTATGGGATGTTGATTGAGTACTGTTAAGTAATAATTGTATCGGGAAAAACAAAGCTATTTTTAAATAGCTTTCTAAACTTGTGATGATCTAGAAAAAAAATTAATGTAGATGAATTGTTGTTGGGGGTGTAATGCCATTTTTCAGTACATGATAGGCTATATATCAGCCAGTTTTTATAGTGGAATAAGGGCAATCAACCCACTGGAAACTACTGGTAAACTTTCTCATTTGCCCACATTGGCTGAGCCTGAAACTCAAACCCTAAAGGACAGTGGTGATATATTAGCGATTTGTAAAGGTAAGTGTCTTAGACCACTTGGCCACAAGGGACCCATACATGAATTGTAGAACAAATAATCTCTGTGAATGTAAACAACAATTTATTCAGACTTTTCATACCACTGGAATATTAGATGATGTAAGCCCTGGGTCCTCATAAAGACTTTCACCAGACATCCCTATTGTTATGCTCCTTGGATTTTCATACTTTGTTTCTGGATAGGAGTTCTGTCCTGCCAGCACTGCATTTTCATAAATATCACCTTAAAAGAAAATAAAACTTCCATATAGACATTTAGAAATTTCGTTTCCAAAATTTGTTTCATGGGTCTTCCTTAAGTAATATAAAAAGTTCATAGATAAAATGAGACCCTCAAAGGATCTACTGGACAAATCAGAATTATTTCCATAAATTTAACAATAGACAATTTCTTCATTTTAACTATTGAGTCTTGAAACCATCTCTGATATGATATTTTTAGCAATAACAAGATTTTCAAATTACATGCTGTGGCAAACATACTGAATATAAGATTGACATGATTTTCATTTAGTGCCAATAAGATCACCACAAGAAAGTCTTCTGGTGGAAACAGCAGTTTGATATAACTTTCCATTGTGCAACACAACTGGTAGGATTTTAAAGATGGCAGTCCTACTGATCTTAGATTGGTGTCATTATCATAGATATAATAAAAAAAAGTTTTTGGGTGAAAGCATAATTCTGATATGACCAGCCATCTGGAAAAAGCAGCGATGACAAGTTTCTAAATATGGCCATTGTGGCAGTCATATATGAAGTCACACTGGAATCATTTTCATTTACGAACAACTAGAGAACATAAGAGGCAAGCCTAATGCTGATATGATCATTCATTCGGAAGTAGCTATCACATGACTTTGAAGATGGCAACTGTTGTGGCCATACTGGATGTCAGAATAGCACCTTTTTCATTTAGGACACTTAGCAAAATCACACACACACCCACCCTGAAAAAAACATGAAGATACGACCATCCATTTAGAAGGAGTTGTTTAACAAGATTTTCAAGATGACTGCTGTATTGACCATATTGGGTGTCCATTTACAGTGAGGACCAACCACATATAAAGAATCTTCTGTTGAAACCCCATGGCAATATTAATTTCCAATGGATGTGTGGCGAAAACAAGATTTTCAAGATGTCTCCTGTGGCTATCATAATTTACCAAACTTGGCACCATTTTCATTTGGATCATGTAATCATTATGTGAAGTCTTTTATTCCAATCTCCATCTTCACAAGACCATCCATTCTGAAGGAATAGTGATAAAAACATTTGCAATACTGAGACCACATTGGATATAAGACTAGCAGGAATTTCATTTAAAATCAACTAGGCAACATCAGAAGTGATTTGGTGAAAATCCCACGTCAGTATAGCTCTGTTCAGGAAGAATAGCTATATGATTATCAAGATAATGACCATATTGGATGTCAGATTGGCAAGATTTTCATTTCGGACCAACTAGACATTACAGAAGTCTCAGTGATAACCTCATGTTCATATGACCATCCTTTCGGAGGATTAGCAATAACCAGATTTTAAAAATTGCTGCCAGATCTGTAGCATGACATTGTCCACCACTTAATTCCCCAGAAGCATAGATACCGAACCTGAATTTGAATGCATGTGGCTGCAATGGCAAAGCTGATCAGTGGGCAGTGACAATGTAGTTCACCACCATATGAATGTCCTCCTAAACTCGAATCACCAGAACTAATTTCACCCAAAACCAAAACATGGCAATAAAAACAACTGTCTGACCAATGTAACAAAAAGTTCACAAGCTGCCACACTTTGCCAGAATCCCAAGAAAGATGAATCCCTAAAATGAAAGGTGCTATTTGTGAAAACTACCAGGGTTTTTCCAAAATATTTTAAAAAATCTTTTAAATTTTCAAAAGCAGTAGATTTCAAGCATGTGCAGCTGGTAGCCTTTGTAACTGTATTTTGGTTCTACAAACGACAGAATCATATGTAATATTTTTTATGTGGTAAACATTTAAGAACCAGCCATCTATCTCTATGCTGAATTTAATGTTCTGTTCCAAGCAATTTCTGGGCTGTCTGATTGAAAGGTGGATAAGGTTTTATACATCTGAATGCATAGATTTTATATCAAGTATTTGATATAACCATAGCCATAATGTCTTTCTCTGTACAACAAAAGAACCTATCTTACAGTTAGAAAAGTATCACTGCTTGTCTTAATGGAAGTGGACTGTTCTACGAGAATGGAGGCAAAGGTGCAAAGAAACTTACTGATACATGTATTTATTACTTTTATGCCTTTTGATTGAAATACATTAGTATACATCAGTCTGATACACTATACATGCAAAACCATATTTACAAACCTTTCTTTTCCTTTCCATGTGTCTTGTCAACCTGTTCATACAAGTTGCTTTGATCTTCTTTTTTGTCAGCCTTTTTCTTGAGTTTAACAACTGCAGCATATTCAGCTCCAATGGCACCCTGGTTGATGGAGAAGCCAGTTGGAGATTCTGAAGCATCATACACTGGGTTAGGCACTAATCCTATTAAATAACATTAAATAAGTAAGTCATGTGCATATGTTTACTTGGATGCAATTAAAATTACTGCTGATGAAAGGTAACAAAGCAACTCATATGATGAAAACGTTAGATAAACAACTTTTAATTATTTGTTTAAAGTCAGTTTGAACACTATACTACAATATTCATATGTTCAAAAACATACATTATTCAGCACATTGCAATGAATAGAGTGACTTTGTTCTTATTTAGCATTTAGTATAAACATTTTGACAACTGAATGGTCTTACATCAAGAGATCTTTAGCTCTTCCATTTAAGAACCACTCAGAACTTTTAACCATACTATTATTACTGAGATCTTAATTGAAATCAATGTCTATTTCAGTGAAACAATGACCAAACTTCCCTTGTATTAGAGAGGTGGGGCTTACTGTTGTGGGCTGGCAATTTTTCTATGCCAGGAAATGCCAAGGATCCTCCCTCCCTCTCAGAAGCTGATATCTTCCTATCAAACACCCCAATCCTCATTGTGTCACAAGTAACAAATGAGGGCAGCAGCTTGTGCATGCACATACCTTGCAATACTAGCATGTGGATATATATATATATATATATATATATATATATATATATATATATATATATATATATATAATATTCACAATGTGGACTGTATTGGACACAAATATATTTAATGGATACTTGACATATTTCTTTTGTATAACTATCGTTCATTAACATGAAATATACAAGATGTATGAACTATGTGATACTTCCAATATGTGTTTCTTACAAGAATTGTGGCTACTCAACAGTGAGTTAGACTGTCTCTCATCCATGCACAACAAGTTTTATGGATTGAAGGAATTGCCAATTAAATCTTCTAACAGTATTCACACGAGTAGACCTTACAGAGGTATCAGGGTACTATACTCTAGATCTCTTGCAAGTATTATAGAAGTACAACACCTCAATGATCCCAGATTAATAGGTATTTCTATCAAGACTGGGGATTCCTCCTTGCTTTTTGTCAATATCTATTTACCTTGTGATCTTCTGGAAACTTTTGGGGCATTTGTCGATTTGAGTAAAAATTTATTCTATTGTAGAAAATGCTAATTCTCAAACTGTTTATGTAATAGGATATTGGAATGCTAGTATGCTCAAATCTACACCTTTTGGAGATAAACTTCGCCTATTTTGTGATGAATTTATTTATATCATAACGTACTTAAAACTAATAGTAAACACTCAACAAAATATTACTTATATCAGTGATTCGCACAATATAGTGTCTTGGTTGGATCATAATGATTGTGACTCTACACAATCTGCTCAATCCGCTATAAGTGATATGAGAATAACGCACACCCTAATTATACTCAGACATCTGCATTCTTGTTAAATAAGATTGAGATCCCAGATTGTGTTGCGATCTGTAATGACCATGGCTGTACAAAGCAGGTGCATATGAAACACAAATGGATTATACACAGATATAGTAAAAGCTTTGTCGAACTCCGGTAATAGCTTGACTAGTAAATCCAAACATGGTCACCGGGTTATACCAGTTTGGAATGACTGTATCGAAGAAGTACATGACTATGCAATAAATGCTTACCTTATGTGGCACGATAATGGTAAACCTTGTCATGGTCCTCTCAGTAACCAAATACATCAAATAATTTAAGTATGCTCTTAGATTAAGGAAGTAAAACAAAGAGCAGACTTGCAAGCCCAAAAATGTGAAAATTTTAACCAACGTGAATTTTGGAAGCAAGTTAAAACAAAATACTACAACAACTTCCAATAGACTACCGATTTGAATTGATGGGAACCATGGTCAAAATAATATAAGCAACATGTGGAAAAATCATTTTAAAGACTTACTCAATAGTGTTAAAAATGAATCGAATAAGAAGAGTGCTCTTTCAGAACTGAATACCCCTTCTGCTCGTATTAAGGTAATCACACTATCTGAAATCCAACGTTCAATAACAGGACAAAAGGAGGTAAATATCCAGGATCAGATTTTTTATATGTGGAACATTTAATATTTTCAGATACCAGACTTCATGTGCTTATGCTGATTTTATTTAACTGTATGGTTGTACATAACTTTGTTCAAGATCATTTCACAAAAGTTACAATTATACCACTACTGAAAAGCAAAATTGGTAACCTAGCGGACAAAATCATTGGACATGCTTTAAAAAGTTGCTTGATATTCAAATATCTGTCTACATAGTGCATGCTCTAGTTAACTGGTGGGGCAAACAGTTGTACTATGTGGGCTGGGGAAGTATAATATCCAACACTTTTCCAAGTAACCAATGGGGTCAGGCAGCGAGGTGATCCTTCTCCTTTGATATTTAATATATACATAGACGAGTTAAATCATAAACTGGGTCAGTGTCACAAGGGGTTACATCTGCCTCTAAATGTGATGTTTATTAACAATTTTATATATGCTGATATGTCGTTGATCTTTTATTGCAGGTTTAAGGACATTATTAAAGATATGTGAACAATAAGCAATAGAGAATATCATCTATAATACACAAAAATCAGCATGCATGGTCTTTCTGTCAACTTCTTTCAAATTACCATCTCCTCCCCCTGTACATCTTAATGGCAATGCTTTTATGCAAGTCAACACTTATTCATATTTGGGTTATATTTTAAAATCCAATCGGTCAGATAATGAAGATATGACGAGACATTACAGACTTTTGTGTACTCAAACAAACATGCTTCTATGTAAATTTAAGAATTGTTCATTGAATATCAAAATTAGATTATTCAAATCTTATTGCTGCACAATGTATTGTGCTCCTCTGTGGACAAACTTTAGTGAAGTTATGAAAAGAAAACTAGTTACTGGTTATAATAATAGTCTTTGTTTTATATTAGGCCTTCAAAAATGGAGCAGTGCCTCCAACATGTTTGTAATTATAATGTATTCAGTTTTGATGAAGTAACATCTAATAGTAAGAACTATATAATGAAATCTCTGTGGAACTATGACATTCATTAAATTTTCATATTATTAGTATATGAAACGAATTACTCTTTAAATGTGATACATAATTTCATTCTTAACAATGCAGGGCACAGTCCATTGTTGTAGATGTGTCTATATACTTGTACTGTACATATGATATATATGATCTCTTATGTTTGAAATACTATTACTTTATATCTATATTTTAATTTATACGATAAAATATTGAGTGCACTTGAGACACACAGAAATGCAGAGTTGATGGCAAAGAAGGATAAAATCCAATTGTTGGAAACATACTATGGTATTAGACTGGGATCATGTTGATTTTTATTTTAGTCCTCCAAGTACTAACTGGAAAATCAAATAATGCCTCAGACTGAGGACTACCAAAGTTATAGGAAATGATATAGCAAAGCAATACAAAGTAGGCTGCTCTTAAAATACTAAATTTGTTTTGGCCTTGATTCTGATTGGATATTAGTTTCCTAAACTTATAATAAACCCCTCTTGTTATCATTCTGGGATCACCCAAGACTATTGTATGTCAAGTCTTGCAGATTGAAATAGCCTAGGTCAGACAATGGAATAATACCTAACTCTTGATATTCAGATTATAAATACAATTTGAAATCAGGATAATATGTTTGATACTGGGATTAGTGTAGTGCAGACAGGAAATCATCCTAGTTGGTTTGTTGCATGCAGATTCTTATTAAACGCAAATAAAATTTTTAATTTTAGGGAAGCAGAGTTATGTTTTGACACATATACTTGGTGGAAGATGACTGAGTATTTAAAAATACTGTGAAGTCAGAGAAAAAGAGATAAATACTATCATATATAATTGTGTTCATTTCTTTGCAAGTTGGCATTTTGTTCTCCTTCCATAACAATATTGTTCTCCAAGATTATTATAATTGGGGAACAAAATCTGTGATACTGACAAGAGCAATATTCATACAGTAATGGCAGAGATATCATCATTGCAACATTTATACATTTATATATTCTGATATCTTTGAATATGTTTTATAACTATGTGGGAATAAAACATTAGGAGTTCTACTTACCAATGTCCTGACTGCCTCTGCAAATTAAAAGGTTAGGTTTTGTACTGGAATACATATATCTGAATCGCACAGGTTTTTATGAGTGATGCCAGATTGAGGAAAAAATTTCTTTCCTTTTAAAAAGAAAGTGGTTATGCAGTTGAAGCTGAAGAAGCAAACAGCTATTCAATATTGAGTATTCTTATATGCTCATTTTTTTCTCCGTTAACTTTATACATTGTCAGAATCATTCAATATTTTATGATATTGTACTCGTGCGCAACTTCATATTGAACTCGCGTGTGCCCAACAGTGTATTAGGAACTACTTTGTAAACCAATCATGTACACTCTTGTAGTAGACGCTTTATGTTTTGATTCATTACATTTGTTTCCTAATGTTTCATTGACTGCCACATATCAGCTGCTTTAGCACATTCCGCGGTAATTTTATGATACAATGTTTCGGATTTAGGATCGCTGTAGACGCCAGACAGGGTCCTTATAAATAACATTCAAGTGACAAGGCATAAACTGTCTTCTTTAGCAGGTAAGAAAAATGGCAAAAAATATACTTACAGTTTTACATCCTGATATTCCTCAAAATCTAAGTTCTTAGTTTTGCAAATCTGAATTACACGAGCCATGTCATGGGTTCTTAAGCTTGAATACACATTTTGAAATTGTACTGTAATTTTAACCATATTGCAAGTGCAATTAAATCCTCCTTACTGCACTCAAAATGAAAAAAACCAATAAATTCTATTAGTGTCTTTTTAATTATTGCAACTCAAAGGTTAAATATTTTCTCCACATTATGATTTCAAAAATAAAATGACAGAACAGAAACACGTGCAGATGTCAACACGTTTCTTTCTCGCTGCTTCAGTCCTATGTATTTCATGTAGAATCCAGTTCATAATCACAAAATCTCATAGAATTGACAAAAATACCAAAATCTATTCATTCCAGATCAAATGGAAAAGTTTTTTCAATGTGTATTCATTCACAATATGACTCCAAATTTTAATTTTAAGTAGACCTATATGCCATTTTCTTTCGAAAGTTATGTCTAGCACGTGACTAAGTTCAAATTTTCTAGGTAGAGTTATATGCGCATTAATAATGTTGTTGTTGTGTAAAGATGAATCTGCGTTTGTGAATTTAGTTTGGAATACAGCATACATTCAGTTACTTTGTTCTTGTAGTGTATATTTGTTTATACAATTGAGCTTTATGTAGAATAAGAAATGAGCCTATAATAGAAAGGTTACTACATTTTTATGGGAAAATATGAACTCATTTTGTCGGATGGATATAATGCACTCCCAAGGTTGTGCAGTATTTTCATCAGAAAAACTTGTTCATATTTTCCCATACAAATGCAGAAACCTATAACTACTGTGTGGTAGCTAGCATACATTTAACATGAAAAATGCAACCTGTATAAAGTATGAAAGGACATATTCAGATGTAAGTCAAAAGTAAGGAGAGTCTCCTAACTAAATCTCCTTTGTTCAAACTATTTGATGACAAGCAACATCTGTTATCATCCTCAAGTTCTGTTGCAAAGAGTCTTGATTCTCAAATGGTAAAACTGTACTCACTGTATTTATAAATATAACCTCAGCTGAATATCTGGACACTTGGGCTTATCTAGCATTTACAACCAATTTATGTGTTCTCTTCAACTGTTTGTCTTCCATTTAATCCAACTCTTTCTCAGTTAATATTTTACCAGTTAATTTTTCTAAATTCCATTGGCTATACTTATTTTCAACTCTTCACAAATCATTACTCCTTGTCCAATTTATTGTCCACTGAAATAGCTTAAAATGACAAAAGGATTCTAAACTTTATGGAACAAATAAAAATTAGATTCAGAAGCTTCTGAGATTATTAAAAATTAATCAATAGACAGCAGTTCAATATCAAATTTATCTGAGTAATGATTTGAGTTTTTTTTTAGACTCCCATTATCAGCAAGTAATGGATGCAACTATCATGAGTGCCTATGCACCCACCATGACTGTGCAAATGAAATTAAGGTCAAATTTTATGAATATCTGGAATTTCTCACTGTAGATGGACCAAAGGCAGGAACTTCAATGCCATTGGTGACGTCAATGCTAGAGACATAGCCAGGTCTTATTGGCAAAAATGGTGTTGGCAAATGCCACATAAATGGACACCTCCTACTGAGGATATATGCAGAACATGACCTAGCCACCAATACAGTCTTCTGCCTGCCAAATAGCACCATGACATCTTGGAGGCACCTGCACTTCAAGCACTGGCATCTTACTGACTACATCATCAAGAGAAGAGACAGGTAGGATGTCCAAGTGACAAAGACAGAATGCATGACTGACCAAAGGCTCATAATCTCCAAGCTCAATATTCAGATTCAGCCTTGCAGATGATCACAAGGCAAAAAGGTGTCCAAAAAGGTTTAATGTTCCAAATTGAAACAAGAGAATATGAAAAAGGCACCTGTCAAAGAAGTGTGCAGCTAACTGGATACAATCAGAGACGTCAAGGACAACTGCATCCTTCAGAGACTCAACAGCATCCAAAACACTTGGTCCCACCACATGTAAACTTCAAGATTGGTTTAATGAGAATGATGCTGGCATACAGTATTCTGAATGAGAAACATCAACTACAGAAGGCTGGCTTAAAAGACAGCACTTCATTACCTAAGAGGGCAGCCATAAACAAGATCAAAAGGACTGTCCGATGAAAACTCAGAGTTTCAAGACTCATGGCTGAGCAGTAAGTCAGATGAGATTCAGTCCTATAAAGACAGGAATGACATGAAGAACTTCTAATATTCTTTGGAAACAATCTGTGGGCCAGTCATCAGGAATATCTAAAATACTGGATGTTGACAGTACGATGTTGTTCACTGACAAATGGACCATTTATCTTCAGCTTGTGACAATTTGAGTTTCACAGTCAATATCAAGAAGACACCAACCTGCACCAGGAAAGTCTTATATACAGCCTACCATCACATCAAATGGCCAAACCTGCTTGGAAGTGGATAACGTAACCTATCTTGTCAGCACAATGTTATCAATGATGTAGTGCTGGGAAATATATTGTTTGTTAAATTTCAAAAAGCTTGTTGCCTTCACTCTTTTCTGTTACTTATTTCAAGATCATCTACTCATAACAATATATATATATATATATATATATATATATATATATATATATATATATATATATATATATATATATATGGTAATATCATCATCATGAAGTAGGTCTATCAGTACCTCAAGACATTATTGTATAATTATGTTTAAACAAAATTGAGGAAGGATGTATAGATCTGCAAAATAACAAAAAAAAAAGAAATTCTCATTCTATTATTACTTTGTAGTGCATGCAAGTAATTTTTTGAGAGATGGACTCAATCTGTATAATGGATATGCAAGCCATAATATAAGCACATTTGACCTATAAACAGCTTAAAAATATATGTTGTTCAAATACATCATAACTCTGGAAAAATTTTCCAACTGAATATGTGATCAATACAAGGTACCTAAAACATAAAAGAGACAAATGGACACAAAGCCTTACCGTTTTTCAATCTTCTCACTCAAGTTGTCTGAAAAAATTGAACACAATCAATTACCAGAATGAACTGAAGAAAAAAAAAAAAAAAAAAACAAACCTTACAATGCTTTCCTAAGCCTGCATCCATTCACTAAAGTTTATTATAATTATAAAAACTTATGTGTTTTACCTGATTCTTTACAAGAAAAGAAACTAATGATGATTTTCATTACAAGTTGTGTGAATAACTAGATATTTTCAATAAACAAATTAAAGAACAGTATCTGAAAACCATGATGCAAATCCTATATCCCCATACATCCCAGGTAGCCATTACAAAAATTCATGGCAATATTCCAGGAAGTTCAAAGTTTGGGAGAGAAAGAAGAGTCATGTGGGTAAGACTCTCAAATAAAATATCACTCCGTTTAGTTTAGATAAGGCTCAATATACATCTAAATGATCCAATTACAGAATATTTTCCACCTGGCATCAGAAACCTCTGCAACTGCCTGCCTTCAAACATTTGGCAACAGAGTGCAAAATTGCAGCAAGCCTGCCAGTCTGGTGCGAGTTAATTTTACCACTCACTGCGGCAAGAAAAAACTAGCCAGTCATTCAGACCAGATTGATAGTTTTTAGAAATAAAGAGCAAACTATAATCAATAAAATTATATATTTTATGATATTAAAAGAAACAGAAATATTGACCTTTCATAAATCCTGGTGATAAAATGAATAACTTGCACATAGTCTGTGTTTAATAGATGCTTGCAATGCCAGTTAAAAACACTTCTGCATTTCTGTGATGTCTGATGACATATGCCACTTCCAATCACCAGTATCAACATGTTGATTTATTTTGATATATGAAAGAGGCTTCAACCCAAATACAGCCAAGAAATAAAAACATAGCATTTAAAAAGGAATAGAGCAATATCAAACAAAAGCTATTTTAAAAATAGTTGGGTTAAAGAATTTGTGCATAATATAGGTACAGGGTGCATTGTAAGGCTATGACAATGCTGTTAACTGTTTAGCTGCAATCTTCTGGTGATGATCTAATTTAAGCAATCAACAGCTGGAACTCATTTTTCTGCAGACCTAATTAATGTGCAGCTGCAGCTTCAATGCCATATCTTTGGAGGCTGGATCTAGTTATGATACTGTCATTGATGACAAGTCAGCAGACGAGTATCCTGATACTTATTCAGAATGGTTATCAATGGCAGCAACAGATTATGATTCCCAGATTCTAAAGGCCTGCTGAGCTATGATCAGTAGGACAGTAAACATCACTATCTTAGTAAAGAGTTGTCAAATTAAGCAGAATCTAATAAATTTAAAAAGTTTGACCATGTGATATAAATATCTTATTTTATGTTTTATATTTTTTTCCATTTTTTATTATCTGAATCATAATGCTAATGGCTGATATTCATTTCTACCAGCAGTTACCATTAAGGTATTAACTACAGTTTGTGATCTAGTGTTCAGGGCCATTTGGTTATAAATGGACTAGGAAAGATTTCTGGATTAAAGGTCCTATGGCCTTGCAAGATTGTTTGGCGAGTTTCATAGTTTGGCATCCATGCTTGAAAAATGATTTTGGTGCATGGATTGTCTGATAATAGCCACTAGTGACAGTAGAACATTTGTGCTGCAAAAGCATATCCCTGCTCTGTGAGTGATAATTTCTAGGTGACATCTACCAACAGGTTAGGAAATGCTGAACCATGACCATTATGGCCACATAATCTATCAGGACTGAGCTGGGATGTGGAGTTCCTGGCTTTCTGAAGAACCCGTGAGATTATTCTGAAATGTGGCAAGCATAAGTATCTAGCTGATCCCACTTCAAAGGCAGAAATTATCCAGTGCCCTCTAGTCTGGATCTGGAAAAGATGGAGCTTGTTGTTGAACCTCTCTGTGAACAATTATGTTGGCTTCTCTATACAGATGAAACAGTGTCTGTGCTACTGACTATTGCAAAGGCCATTCCATAAGGACTTATCATCCCTGCCTGGAGAGCGCTGTTCACCAATATATTTACCTTGCCTGGAATGTGGAAGATTCTTGAGCAGTGTCTAAAACTAGCCAAATAATCCTGCAAGCCCACTGGACAAACTCGTCCTACTTTTTATCATACAAAAGGACAAAACAGTCAATGATTCCATTGCAAAGTCAGGTAGACATGAATATAAAGCATTATTAAGATTATTTATATAATGAAACATGAAACAAAGTAAAACACAACATAAAATGTTTATATATGTCCACTTTATTAACGTTTGTTAAATTCAGCATAGCATGTCCATTATTAACTAACCAGAATGATGATGTTCTAAATCCATATCTAACTCATCTAGAGACTGGGTATCATAATCTAACCAGTGATGAACAGTATGAATTTGAGTATGAATATGAAATGGGATCCTCATCCAATGATTTTCATCTGTTACGAGTCTATGCTCTTAAAATAAGTAACAGAAAAGAGTCAAAGACAATAAGCTTTGCAAAATTTAACAAATAATTAATTTCCCTAGGATACAAAATGAAAATGAAAACAAAAAAAGAACTTACGTTATGGTGAATCAAGTCTCAAAATAATTCAGGAATTAGAGACACAAGTCTTAGAAATTTAATGTCTTAAATAAAATTCAGTAAAAGTAAAAAAAAATATCCCAAAACTGAAGTCTACGACATGTATGTGGTATGATGTGTCAACAATCTTTTGTTGAATAACAAATATAATTCCAGGTTTAAATTCAGTATAAATTCCATTGAATGTCTTTATCTAAGAATTTTATCAGAGCACTTACGTATTTCCAGAGAAAATTACTTGAATTCAATAATTTGAAGAAAATAAATTTCAGTAAAAACTGGACACAACATAATACAACTTGAAGGTGCTAGATGTTAAAACACGAATGGTAAAATCCTAACAGTTACAATATATATATATATATATATATAGTTCTCTACATGACCTCAGGTCACAATTAGCATTTTCTAAAAAAAATCATTACCTAATGGAAAATAACCTTAAAGAATGATCTAATGAGCTTTGTTTATTTACAACACAATAACCTGTAAAATTCACTTAGGAAACACCAAAACCCCGACCCAAATCAACATATTTACTTCTTCTTATTTACCTGAATAAAATCTTGAAATGAAGTTCATACTCAGAGAATAATGTTAGCTGTTTACATAAAATGAAATAAAAAATGTTCAACAATGTCAATCAGGTCAAGCAGAAATGAACTTAATTTTGGACAAGGTCAAGACCAACATACAATGTTACATTAAAATAGCATGTAATGAAATAAAAAAAATATTTTTTTTAAAACAATAAAATATTTAAATTAAATATACATAGATATCAATGACATAACTAGACCCAGCATTCAAAGATTAGTCTGTTATCTAACATACAGCTGCTCATGAAATTAGGTCTGGAATGACAAATTTGAGCTGGAACATGAATTGAATCTCATACAACCACATCAGCAAAATGCATCTAACTGAACAGTTGAAGTTCATTCAGCTCAGTACTATGATTGATATCCTGTTGTGTAAGCTCAATGAATTTTCACTTTAACGTCTTCAAGTTTAGATAATTTACATAATTAAAACAAATGCATCATTGAATATTCCTTACACCAATTTACATTTTTGCTTATTGTATGTTTGTGATATAATTTGTCTAATGAGGAGACCTTGTTTATTTACCTGTGACAGTTCCCAGAGCTGCTTTATCCTGTTTCACAAAGAATTTTTCCATAACTCCAGGGACAACATGGTTAATTACATGTACACAGACAACTCTTTTTCAGGATATGTCAAACATGTTGATACAAATCATACTTAAATCATTTGTGCATGAAACAAATTCAGAAACTTTAGCTACATAATAAGCTGATTCTGTGAAAATTCACCCAGTTTTAGTTTCAGATATCATTTGTGATGCTGAGCTGAACCAACTATAACAGTATTGTCATGGTCTTAACATGGACCCCATTTCTGTATTCCAAGCGAATTCTGTAACCCAGAACATCATATTCCTTTTGAATAGTTCTTTTTTTCTTCATTTTGTTGCATTCGGTTTGTTAGCCTCTTGTGGCTCTCAGGCACACAAATACCTCTATATGTTGACATTGGGAATCAGAAGTAGCATGTGTCATCAGACATCACATAGAGACACACAAGAGTCTTTATTTGGAGTACCTAGCAACAAGTATACAGATTAAATGCAAGTTATTTATCTTCTAATATAAGCTAGATTCAAGAGTGGTTATAACCCGTCAGAAACCTGTCCTCATTGCACCCCAATGTTGCCTGGACTTGGACTGTGGCTAGGGATAGGTGTTGTTAATCCCTCTAATCTTGAAAGGCCACTGTAGGGGATACGGCACCAAATAAAATCCCTGCATCTTATCCACCCTCAAAAGGTTTTCACTGCACTCTAACAGGATCTTTGGTGTGTTCAGGGTGGAAATGAAATGTAGGTGAGGACCAAAGACATCAAAAGTGCATGTCTCTATCTAATGGCAACAACCTCTCATAGTCTCTGTAAAGTGGCAGGAAGCAGAGATGCCTCTTTTAAAAGTTGCAGGAGGCAAGCATAAAAGTTGGTAAAACTGGTACAGTAATTTTTGACAAGTTTACACTAGTAACTGTTGATAGATTCTTGACACATAAATGATGAAGAATCACACCATAAGCTTACTTTGGTCTTATAGACAGGTCACCTAAAAATAAAAAGCAAACTGCCAGCACAATCAGAATTTATTTTGTCAGTCTCTGATTTATAAATTGACTTATTAACTTTGTTTTAAACAAACTGCTTTAAAATCTGTGCAGTTTTAAGAAGAAAAAAAACGCGCATTCAAACAATAACAGATACAATCTGTTTCAAACATTAGAAGACATATACAATATATAATCAATGTCACACCCACCTTGTGGTTTTTACTCACATAATAAAATTCTTTTCCCCAAAATTTCAAAAGAGCCATGCATATAGTAATACTATTTTTGTGGTAATACAGACTGTTCATCTCAGAGATCAAACTGCATTCTGAAGCAAACATTCAAAACATGGTCTTGCACTAGATTTTGTAATATAGCTCTCTCTCTAATGTGCTCTAACTTAATGTTGCACCACCATGTGATTTCAACTACAGCTTAAGACATGTCAGTAAGCTGCCTATCTCTGTAATAATGTGTCTCTGATGTGACCAGCTGTTCAGAAGGAGCAGTGATTTGCTGGCCAAAACAAATCCTAGAAATGCAAGATAAGACTCTTTCTTCTTTTCAAATGTGGAGTGTGAAAAACCATTTCTAATATTTTTCAGCAAGAAAAAGGCATTTAAGATGATCACTGTGGTGGCCATGTTGGATGTAGGATGTGCACTATTTTCATTTAGGACCAACACAACTCAAAAGAATCATCTTGTAAAAGCCCTGTATGATAATAAAACTGAACTATATCAAACTTCAGACTTGTTTTGTATTTAGATCAAACATGGGGAAAACCAGGATAACAAGAAATTTGAATAGTATTTTCATTGAATACCTATAGGATACTTTCTTACTTTTGATGAAAACTTTTATTTAACATTCAGTCAAAAGTTTGGATTTGTTCCTTACTTGTTAAATTTAGCTTTGGTGATTTAATTTTTTCATGATTAATTAACATATTAAATTTCTAATTTTGTTCCTGAATGTGGGTTTGTATGTTAAGATCAGGTCATTCTGTTTGATAACCATGTTACTGTAGCCTTTGATTTTAGAAAGTGTAAAATATATCATGTTGATGAATACGATGGTGTTTGAGTTGAGGTCAGGGGTTTTCCCCTAGGAAAATCATGTGACCTAATTTCTGATTGGTCAAATGCTAAATGACCTGTCCTTCGTGACAAGTAGAATATTCTGGAGATGATTATTGAACCCTCTTTCTGGTTCTGAAACTTAATCTTAGTTTTTCATATAAAGGATGTTTACTTAATAAATTAGCTATTCCTATCTTAAACATCAATCTAACTGGAATCATTTAGTTGTGCTCAGTTTAGAGGATTTCATTAATGAATTTATTTCAATTAATAATTGGAATTATAAGGGGCTTATAAACTTCAGGATTAAGTAAATATTTTGGAAATACTGTGAATTTATACAAAGATATTTTGGATTGTATCATTGTGATACATCAAGACTGTTAGCGGTTCAAACTATTCAAGCTTGTGGCATCAAAACAATATACTGTAGCTTATTTGGAATACCACTTGAACTCATTTGGAATACTTGATACTTCGGACTTATGATGGAACTTATAGGACTGTTTCTATTACATACTTTAATACCATAGAGTCATAACACTTTGTATATGTTACCTACAAATATTACAAAAGATTTATTCTTTTCAACATCTGAAAATGAAAAAGCTTGCACATCAGTGATTCTATTCATACCATCAGAGTGTTGACTTGAGTATTGGCATCTTCTCCGCAGGATTATAGATAAAAGAACCAACAGTATGACCACAGCACCTGCCACAATGCCCCCAGCAATCGCAGGAATTGGCAAATTTCCAAGTGTGTCTGTTCTTGATTCTGTAAAGATGCATTACAACGTTTTCTGCAGATATAACATAATTATGTTGCTATCTATTAAACAAATATAGCATCCTGAATTTTCAACATTTCTTCAAGGATTAAAGTTTATACCCTTCTGACCAGATGGCAATAAAAATAAAAAGCTGAAAAAAGCACATCAACACTTATTCAGCCTTACTAACACATGCATGTTAACACATTTATAGAATTCAGCCCAGATATAAATTACAGTCTCTGCTTAGCATTGAATCTTAAACTAGGAGAGCACCATGGGCTGGCATGGTTGGATGGGTTATCATTGCAGTGTTCAATGTTTTGATGGTTTCTGTTTCTGAGCTAAAGGGAATGTTGGAAGCTGCTTGAGAAACTTGCTGGGTGGGCTCCCTAATTACCCCACAACTTTCATGCACACATGTGGACAGTTGGTTCAAGACCAAAGGATGATGAATTTTTTGTGTGCACTTCTGCTGATGACATATAATTCATAATGACCCAAAACTCAAACATGTAATTCTGTTATCGCTGGTATGAAAAGCAAATGTTGATAACTTTTCTTTTTTCTTTCTTTTTTTTACCATAAACTGTTCTTTTGCATATTAGCTACATCTGACACAATGTAAAAGACTCAGAATTTAATAATTTTTTAAAAATATTTACATTTTATTGTTGCTATAGAACTGTGGTTTTTTTTATTTGAAAGTGTGAATAATTTCTTACATCTCTCAGTCAGTTAATAAGTTCTCTCCATGCAAGCCATTGACACAGTTTAGTTTGAGGTATATCATGTAGAAGTAAAGTCATTTAGCAGAAATTATATTTATTCGTTGTCAGTGACTTTGACATTTTCTCTTGTAGCTCCTATATCAATAGGGTTCTTCCTTACAATAAGTACAAGACATCCATAAAGTGTTATAACCATAAATGATGGAGAACTCAAGTCATTATGTCAAAAGAATTTTTCTTCTTCCAATCCGAGTGACCTTAATATTTTACCTTTTGACCCAATAATTTGCATGTTTTTTCCATACCCCAAGTGCAAGCCATGCACAAAGTTCAGTAACTCGAGTTATTTTGTGGAAACCATTTCTCTTATTTCAGCCACAATAACCTTTGACCTTTTGTTTTGTTTCTGAAACTGAAACTGTTCTTTCTTGTTCCAAGCAGAAGTAACTTATGAAGTTGGTAACTGGCTGGAGGTGGAGTTATTGTACAGTATCATTTTCCTTTATTCAGTCTCAGTGACCTTGCCCTTTCAGAAATTGATAGCTTTATTCCTTGTCCCAAATACACATCCACAATTTGGTAACTGCTGCTGGTAAACAACAAAAGTGTAACAGACAGATGGACAGTCTGACTGAAAACATAATACACTCCGTCATATGTCAGATATATAAACATGAAGTTGTTTGATTTTGCCACTGATATTTAAAAGGCAGGTATGTATCCAGAGCTGTCCACTGTAGTATCAAGAACAGCAAATGAAGCAAATCAGCAAGGTCAGACAAGGTAAGAAAAAGTGATGAGTGCTAGTCTCTAAAAAAAATATACATACATTGTATGTCGTGTCACTGCTATCAAAGGCATTGACACTACCTTTATTACGGCTAGTACGAGTAGGAGACTGTGGTGTTGGCCAACTCTTTACAAAATTGCTGCCACCATTGGAGCTTGAGGCTGCTGCCCTAATCTGCACTCCAACCGGGACTGCAGCAAGTTTATTAGCTGACATCTCCATGCAAAAACCAAAACAACACAACAAGATTCAAAGATCAAAGTACCAGCAATGGCCAAACTAACTACATTCTCAGATCAAATATCTAGGGCCATAAAACAAAGATGCATCTTTGATGAAGATTTCCAGTTAATCATTGATTAGGATCAAATATACCAATATATGAAAAATTAAATTACCTCAGGGTCCAACAAAGCACATGCTATTTTGGCAATCAATCAGAATGCAAAAGCAAGGGCATCAGAAGACTGCACTACTTTCATAAAAAAGTTATAAAAACGAAATGGAGATGCACAGTAGGCTAAAAGCACTTCTTGATGCACTGACTCCATATCACAATGCAAATATTAGGAGGGAGTTTGTGCTAACTTATATTAAGCATAATGATCTAGTGTAAAATAAATGCTTCAATTCCAGAACTTTTTAAGTTGGTATAAAATTACATAAATAAAATGCTTAATGAAATGTAATATATACAGGAACTATTATATGCTGGCCTTCATGACTCAAATCGTATCATTCAGCAACAAATGGATGGCTTACAGTGTAAGTATTTTGTATGTAAGTCTTATATTCTTAGTAGGGTTGGGTGCTGCTTTGGCATGGTACAATATTACTTTAGCATTAAGCCAGAATCAACAGCTTTGAATCAAATTTGATTGAACTGAATTGATTCAAATTATTGTACTACAGAATGATATAACTTTAGTCTATTTCGATAATAATGAAATAAACATTTATTGACTTGTGTTATTTTTATAACTATCTATTAGCTTCTTAATGTGATTTAGCACATTTGTAATTATATCTACCTCAAGACAGTAATTTCTTTATTTGGTGTTGATCTGTAACTACAACTGCTATAACTGTTGACAGCTATCTGCTGACCTACAAATGTTGCTCCTATTTATATTTTTTGGACTATAGTCATGTGACATAACTCTGACCAATCACTGCATGTCCGGGAGAACAAGCAAGTCAGATTGTGCCAAAAACATATTCTAAAACCAGTGATACGTACTGTGGGTTATCATGTAATTTAATTAGCATCACTTTCAGTTTATACTTATCAGTAGCAAATATATAAACACTTTATTATCTCTTGTCCATGAAATGTAAAAGCCTTCATAACCAAGACTGCTAGGCATGAGTGAATTATGAACAATTACCTAGTCATTCTATTGTGTATTAGACTTTTATAAAAGATTGTGATACAATGATTTTTTTTCTTCCTTTAGATTTAGTCTAAAGATTTATTTACTATTGTGTTCAGATATATTTTGAGAGAAATATTTTATTTAAAATTATTCACTGGAATTACATTTTGGACTAAATCACTATTTTGGGGTTATTATGATTCAAGGACATTCTGCATTATATTATCAAGACTGTTAGCATTTAGTCATTCAAGGCTGTTGGTACATCTGCCTTTTTTAGATAAAAATTGCACATGTCACATTAAAAGTAATGTGAATTATGATTACTCATTACTGTAATAAACAAAAGAATGATGATGAGTCCACAGAAAAAAAATTGATAAAGATAGGGGTAATAAAATACCTGACCAAGCCAGAAAACAATTTCAAACAATAATAGCTATGGTAACAATCCTGTGTAGCAAGAACCTAAATGCAAAGTTATACAAAACATCACTTGAAAAAAATGCAAATTACTCACTAGAGAGAGACAAATTCAAAGAAAAAGAAATCCTTCATTATGGATAATTCCACCAGATGAAAACACTGGGCATAAAGAAAAAGTTCAAAAAATGACATTAATACCTGATCACCATGTTCTTTATCATGGGCTAGTGTGTAGCTTTGTGTAGCTTTGATAATGTTCCTCTCCACTGTGTACATTTGTCATCAGACTCAGTCTCAGGACCTGTGACAGTTGGAACAGTATAATCCTTACACATTGAGAGCATTCATTTATTACTAGGAAATGACCTAGCTGATGATAAGGTTGTGGTTAATCCACTTGTAACTGACAAGCCCTGTTTAGATCTGATAGTTGATCCTATTGAAAAAGAATTCCCTGATTTATACCCAGTTGGTGCAGTTACTAGAGCTATGGCAAAGAAAGTTCTTGAGAATGATGTTGATCAGGAAAGTATTCCTTTAGCTGACACTTGTATTGGTCAGGCTTTTGACAATGTCAATTTTTCTCCTTGTTTGGATCAATCAAAGGGTATTGATCACTGTGATCCTTTTTTAACTACTCATTCTCTTTATTCTTATCAGGATGACAAACGACAATCATTTGTCGTCAAGCAGGAAAAATATCCTGAGATCTCCTGTTTGTTTCAAAGGATCATTAATAAAACAGAAGCCACATAAGTACATGTTTATTATTCCATTAAAAATGGGATTTTTATGAGAAAACGGAGATGATTTGAGGTGCCTGCTGGTTATGAGTGGTCAGTAAACTATCAAATTGTAGTTCCAAAATCACACAGACAGGAAATTCTTAGTCTAGCCAATGAAATTCCTTTGGCTGGTCACTTAAAGATTAATAAGACTAATCACAAGATCTTGAATCACTTCTATTGGACAAAAAATAAAAAATGATGTTTGTAAATACTGCAGATCTTGTCACACATGTCAAATGGTAGGAAAACCCAATCAGAAGATACCTAAGGTCCATCTGCAATCTATTCTTGCATTTGACAAACCATTTAGCAGAATATAGATTGTGTCAGTCTCTTACCTAAGACCAAGTCAGGTGACCAAATTCTTGACCATAATGAGTGTGTCAACAAAATTCCCAGAGGCAATTCCTTTCAGGAATATTAAAACTAAAATTATAGTAAAAGCTTTGATAAAGCTTTTTACTTAATTTGGCCTTCCCAAATCTGATCAAGGATAAAAGTTTATGTCTGGAATATTCCAACAAGTTATGTATTAATTAGGCATCCAACAATTCAAGTCTTCTGCCTATCACCCTGAAAGCCTATCACCCTGAAAGCCTATCACCCTGAATCACCCTGAAAGCCTATCACCCTGAAAGCCTATCACCCTGAAAGTCTATCACCCTGAAAGCCTATCACCCTGAAAGCCTATCACCCTGAAGGCCTATCACTCTGAAAGCCTATCACCCTGAAAGCCTATCAACCTGAAGGCATATCACCCTGAAAGCCTATCAACCTGAAGGCCTATCACCCTGAAAGCCTATCACCCTGAAAGCCTATCACCCTGAAAGCCTATCACCCTGAAAGCCTATCACCCTGAAAGCCAAGGAGATTTAGAAAGATTTCATCAAACTTTGAAAAATATGATTCGGTCATATTCTTATGATACATATAAAGATTGGGATGAAGGCATTCCATTACTTTTCTTCGCTGTTAGGGAATCAGTTCAAGAATCTCTTGGCTTCAGTCCCTTTGAATTTGATTTTGGACACACTTTGTGTGGACCATTGGAGTTGTTGAAAGAGAAACTTTTTCTAATGAAGATACCAAAATTAAGCTTCTCCATTATGTTTCCAAATTTAAGTACAAGTTGTTAAAGGCTTGTGATGTTGCAAGAACTAATCTGCACTCTACTCAGTCAAAAATGAAATTAAGGTATGACAAAAATACAATGGATAGGAGTTTTCAGCCTAGTGAGTTCTGGTTCTCTTGCCCATAAAATCCTCTTCAGGCCAAGTATTATGGTCCTTAACACAGTTGAAAAGAAGGTAAATGATTTAAATTATATCACAAATACTCATGGGAGGCAAAAACAAGAACAAATTTGCCACATAAATATCTTACCAGTATGCTTAGAGAGATAGCCAGGTTAATCATGCAATTAATTTAGTTGTATCTGTCCCACACTGAGGATTTATGCGATGGGATGCAACTGGACTGTATTGACTTCAATCTTCAGAATTCAGAAATTATGAATAATCTAGTTCAGAAACTCTCACATTTGCATCAACAAGAAAAGATTGAACCAAAACAGTTATTACTTGAACATGAACACTTATTTCCAATCTTCTTACAAGAACAAACAAAATTTATCATGACTTTGAAATTGCAAAGTCCATACCTGTGAAACAAGACTCATACAGGATGAACCCTCTCAAACAGGAATACTTGATAAAAGAAATTCAGTATTTGCTGTAGAATGATTTCATACAGGCGAGTTCACCATGTATACTTGTTCCAAAATTAGATAATACTTTCTGCATGTGCGCTGATTATAGCAAGCTAGACAGTATGACTAAAACAGATTTATTTCCATTACCAAGAATCGATGACTGCATTGATAAAATTGAATATGCAAAGTATGTCACCAAATTTGACCATCTGAAAGGATATTCGCAAATTCCACTGACGGAAAGGGCAAAGGAAATTTCAGCATTCGAGACTGCAGATTGATTTTATCAGTATAAAGTGATGCCATTTGGGATTAAAGGTTTTCCTAGTAGTTTTCAATGTTTAATGAACATGATTACATCTGGCCTAGGTAATTGTGATGCTGACATCGATCATGCTATCATCTACAATGATACCTGGAAATATCATTTGGCAACAATTCGGAAATTCTTTGAAAGATTCACTGATGCAAATTTGACAATTAATTTACCTACAAGTGAGTTTTGCCATGCTTGTGTAACATTTATAGGACATATCATGGGACAGGGACAAGCTAAACCTATAGAAGCTGAAGTCAAGGCTATCTCTGAATTCATTGTGCCTAACAGTAAACAGCAACTCATGTGATTTTTAGGTATCACTGGATACAACTGGAAATTGTGTTCCAATTTTCCAATAATTGCTGATTCCATGACAAACTTATTGAGCAAGAAGACCAATTTTCATTGGTCTGAAAAATGTCAGGAAGCTTTTGATAAGTTAAAGGCCATACTTAGGAGTGCACCAGTTCTTAAAGCTCCAAATTTCAGTCAATCATTTAAACTGTCTGTTGATGCAAGTGATGTTGGGGTTGGAGCAGTTTTGATTCAAGAAGATAAAAATGGTGTTGATCATCCAGTAAGCACCAGAGAAATTATTCCACAATTGAGAAGGAATGTTTGGCTTTGATATTGGCATTACAACACTTTGAAGTCTACATTAGTTCAACTCATCCAATTATTGTGTTTAGTGATCACAACCACTTACTTTCATTGGCAAGATGAAAAACAACAATCTGAGATTATCAAGGTTGAGTTTGATGTTGCAGGAGTATAATCTTGATATCAGGCACATCAATGGAAATTATAATTTAATAGCAGATACACTTTCACATGTATAGAAATGTAATTTTCATGTATACTTTGTGTCATTCATAAGATTTCATCTTATGTGTTTCTTTTACCACATGTATATTTGACATATAGTGAAAATAAAGTTTTATTGCTTAAATCTTTTTTCTTTATGAGGGGAAGTGTTACGTATATTTAATTTATTTATTTGTTTGTTAGTTTTAATCTTTTTATTTCATTACATGCTATTCTAATGTAATAATGTATGTTGGACTTGACCTTATCCAACAATGAGTTCATTTCAGCTTGAACTGATGGACTTTTGAAAAAAAACAATCTGATGCAATATCACTATATTAACATCAATATCTTTTGCTCAAATTCAAATTCATCCAATACATTGCTGATATAAATCTTATTCCAAGTTTGATTAAAATTACATAAAAAATGGCCTCCTGAGCGGTAACAAGCTTCTGTTGACTGATGGGTGGAAATAGATGACTGACATATGATGATGCTTTAAGTTAACTAGGCCTTACCACCAGGTGAATTATAAATTGGGAAGTTTTTCATCTTATACAATCCAGAGTAATATTCTCTTTAAGTCTATTTAAGGTGACTTCATTATATTTTTAGTCAAACTTTTTCTATACCCATTTAAATCCAGCTTGTGACTCAGCACAATGCTTCAAATATAGCACAATTTCAATACTTTTGTCCTGTTTCTACAAATGAATCTTTACACCCATTCTAACATGACGATTTAAGTACCTAATTTACCTTTCCATTTTAAGAATGTCTTACAAGCTGAACCTGTTGACCACTATTTTTTTTTCCCATAATGGAAGAATATTATTTTATCACCCATGTTCCCAATTCACATCAGAGTCCGACAAAAGGGACAGAAAATTTATGTCAATTTGATGTATTTGTCATGTAAGGGATACCATAGGTGATAGACTTAAGTCAAGTAGGACCCTCACTTGACTGATCCAAGTTATTGTAGGATTCCAACCTCTTACCAGAGGTCTCATTTATTCATTAAATGAGCTTAAATAGTTAAGAGATACATGCAAATTAAACCTGAAACATAGAACATGAATCCTGATATGATTAGATGACTAATCAAAACTAGCCCTTCTGATCATGAGTTTTGGCAAAGTTGAGGTCAAATTTGTGTTGAATTGCCACAACCAGGCCTCCCCTCTGGCACGGAATCTACTTCCATTTGCTGCCTCTCACAGACCCTGGTATTGGGCATTTTTTATCAAATCTGTATTCCATTTGCTTTTTATTTCTATTCCATCTGAATTACATTAATGTTTGTATTTCATTATCATGGTATCATTATCTCAGAAATGCATTCAGATTTATCAATTCTATTGATATGCTCCTTGATTTTCTCTTATTTCTAATGAAACTGAAAGCATATACTGATGTTATGTATATTTTATTTCATTCATATTTGATTTAGTTGTTTGTTTGTTAGCTTAATTTTTTTTTAATCCCATTACAAGCTATTGTAATGTCATGTTATTTACTGGATTTGACATTGTCCAGAAATTTAATTCAGTTATAAACAACTAATAATAAAAACACCGTTTCTAGTTTCTGACCTTGATTCAGAACCAGTAAGGTTTCTGGTAAACAACCTTTTGTAAAATAAATTATTATTCATTCCCAGTGTAAGAACCATTGATTTCAGTCAAGGTCATATTTGCCCTACGTGTCAAATAAAATGTATCAATTGTTACAAACTCCGGGTTGTCCAGAGGATTGACTCACATCTGGGCATCTGTTTTGCATTTGTAGTTAGACTTATTACTGATGTTTTGAGAAAGATTAGACATTCTTGCCTTAACACTTGACAAGTCATAGTGTTTTATGTTGTGACCAGTTTTGGGCTAATTATTGTGTTTTCTTCAATTTATTTGGATTTCAAGTTTGTTTTCCCTGGAAATACTAGTGCTCTAAATTAATTCTTGGAAAAAGACAGTTATCGAAATTAATACAGAATTCAAATTGGAATAATATTTTCTGTGATTCAACAAGAGACTGTTGACACTGCAGCACTTCGCTGACCATTAATGACGTCATATCCTTCCATTTTGAATTTCATAGGGATTCAAACTCAGTTTCATTAGGACTTTTATTACTAGGACTTCTATTTTTTTAATTCCTGGATTAAATTTGGATCTGATTTGTAACACCATAAGTTCTTTTTCTCATTTTTACCTTGCTTTTCTAGGGAAATAAATTGTTTGTTAAATTTCACAAAGCTTGTTTTATTCATTCGTTTCTTGTTACTTTTTGTAAGAGCCTAAACACATAACACTGAAAACATGTTTTCCATTTTGTGAGTATTAAAGGGTGAGGACTATAACTGTTGCATCTTTATTAAAAGTGTGTTTAGATGAAACAAAAAATGTATAAAATTAAAAATAACACATCTATAATAACTGTAAAAATATGCTTGTGGAGTATTTGTGAGCAAATTTTCTTTCAAACTTCATTCAGTCAAACTAAAGATTTACAGATACAACCACTGGTGATGATGTCATCACATCAATGGAGTTTATCTCTACCTTTGCAAGAACAATGTCAGAGCCTGTATGGGGTGAAACACTGTCAGTCAGTGTAAAGAATTTTTCTTGGATTATAATGCAAAATAGACTTTTAAGCAAGGATATTACCAGTCACTAGAAATAATCACTTTTGCAATCAGCTTCTGAAATATGACCATGTTTCATTAAATTTTCATTTATCATTCATCATTTTGCATTCTTTATTTGTGCTCTTTGTTTTCTTCAAAATTTATTCATCACTTCATTTGCATTCATTATGCATCCTGCTTACATTCCATTCTCATTTCACTGACACCAAATATATTACTGATATTAGGGTCTTTATGACAGGCAATGGAGTGCATCAGGTCTTTTCTATATGGTTGATCCAGGAGGAGGGCAGGATGTCATAAATAGGGACAATTACACAACCTACCCTCAAAACTTAATTACAAAATCAGAGGGTGTAATAAAAGTGCTTCATTTTTGATAATGTTATGTCTTCAACCTGTTGCTTCAGCGCATTTAACCTATACAACTTCATTTATATCTACAGATCAACATATTAAATTTGTTTGATCAAGAATCACTGGGTAGAGACTATACAAGTAAAAATTTCCACTGGTTCATCTTTATGTATTTTCAGAAAATTCTCCTTTTTTAAAACATGTGATCTCTGCAGCAACTTATGGAATAATTATATTGTACATGTTATATATTCAAATGAGAATTACAACATGATAGATCTAGGTGTACAAGACAAAATTAAAGTGTGGTGTATCAATATTTCCATGTATATAAAATCGCAACCATCTAACTTTAATGAAGACCACTAAACATTCTGTGTGTTTCACAAATTACAAACATTACCTTCCAGAGTGAAAACAAAGATGGCCTCTGTCACACTGCTTGAGCCAATTGAGTTGCTGGCTGACATGTAAATACTGTATTTTGTTCTGGCTGCTAGGCCCTTGATCACAACTGTCCCATTGTTTCTGTATCCAGGATCTGATGCAGTGAAATTCCTTGTGAAGTCACTCGTTGATGCAAAAACATAAAATGACTGCTTAGGACCACCATTATATCCTGCCACCCAGTGTACTGTTATGCTGTTTTCTGTAACGTCTGTGATTGTAATGTTTGATGGAACCTCAGGAACATCTGTGGAAAACAGTCCCTGATTGAATACTTGTTCACATAAAATGCCACAAAGTAAAGAGTTACAGATATTGTTGCCCCCAATTTAAGACCAATACTGTTATCAATCATATTAAACAGGCTCTCATTCCAATTAAACTACTTCACATCATAGTAGTTCATGACTTATTCCAATGGAGTGTGAAATGGCATTAAATACCTTATATTGGTGTTTTTATGTACAACATTATCCATAAGACAGCCTTACTTACAATGCAGTACACATCCCTCCCTTGGCAGAACTATAATGCAGAACCATTGCATTTACTCAACACGCATTATAGATAGATTTAAAGGTGTTCATATCGATACATTATTGTATAATAAGATAGAAGACAGTTTTAAAGTAAAACAACAGACTTAATCCTAGTGTACACCAATTAAAGCAATATTTATAATGGTTCCATCCCATTTGAAGATGCCAGCATTTCCTTTAATTACGCTACTCCTAAATTATGTAACTAAAATTTTAAAAACTAATAATACAAACAAGAGCAAGTCCCTTGAAGGGATTGATGCTCTCTATTGGATGAAAATAATTTCCAGGAATTCCAGACAACACCATTTCTTTCTTTTATCCATGGAGAATTTAAACCATCTTTTATATTCTTCAGCAATAACAAAATTTCAAATTAGCTTATGTGGTGGATATATGGGATGTCAACTTTGCACCATTTTCATTTCAATCATCCATTCTGGTGGAAACCCCATTTTAATAGGACGTTTCATTTTGTGAATTAATTGTCAACCATGATTAATATCTGACTTGCGGAAGTATTTGTTGCATTGTCACACGCAGTTAAAAGCAAAGCTGCTCTCTGTATTATCATGTTAATTATGTCTTTCGTATCAAATTAAATAAAGGAGGTGGAATGAAAGAAAAGGTAAAAGGCATCCAAATCCCACTGTGCATGGGATAACAATCATGTGTCAGATAAATCAAAGACTGTTATACATATTTTCATGTATATAATATAATTAAACAAACTTAAATTAGCCTACTCATTCAAAATGTGATAGCAAGGCAACCAAGTGAAATGAGTTCCTGTTGATAAAAAGCTGTTTCATAGGATATGGTTTATTGTGCAGAAGTGGGTTCAAGAGTCGCTTAAGTTCTTTCAATAATACATGGAAATAGCTCCACATGGAACTAGACCACAATTAATAGATCCGGTTCAGTACCCACGAATGTAGTTCTAGTCTATTTTTAGAACATTTTTCCTTCTCTCATTTTCGTGGTGATAAAAGAGTTTTATTTATGCAATTTTGGTAGGGATTTAAAGGTAATTGTTTATTCTTTGGAATATGAGCTCCGGATGTGGTTGTCTGAGTGTATTTCGGCAACAGTGCACATGGAGTAATAAGGCCTTGGTGATGATCCGGAAGCATTATCTGTCTTCTGTTTACATGATAATCTGTTGACAGTCCAGCATCTCAAAAAAGAGCAGGTCAACCCTTGACAAGAACTTCATTGTGAAGTCATCTTTGAAGGTATTTTAGATTAACATATGATTTGTACTGATTGTCACACAGTGGAAAGGTCAGTACTGAGAAACAAATGTAGAGAACATATAGTAAAATTAATTGTGTTCTATGGCTTGTCAGTGCAGTATATGATTAAAGTTTAAATTGGTATCAAATCTTTATTATTAATGATAGACACTTGAAATTTAAACGTGTTATGTATATAGACTTCGAAAATATCAAAATGAAATGAAAAATAGAAAATAAATTTTATTTTAAAAATTTTAATGAAATTTTTTAAAAAATTATATTTGTTAAAAATTCCCCCAAAATGAACATATATAATATTTTTTGGGAATAATATTAAATGATATCAGCTTGTATATATTCCTATACCATATAAAAGCTCCAATGTTGGATATTTGTCAAATTTTGTCAGAGAAACTATCCTTGTAAGTAAAAATGAGACCTTCATTTAAAATACATGAAGACAAAATTCTATTTTGCATTGGTCATTCAAACTATTTATTAGTGGTCCAAGCAGTTAATTTATGTGTTTATGATGGAGTCACTTCCTGAGTAACATATTTCTGCTTGTATAGCCTTCAGTAATTGTTTATAAACAGAGTTACAAGGTGTTTAGCGAGAGGACAGAGATGAAAACATTATACTAGAACCTACTCAAGTTTTCTACTAAATCATTTTAAACTGTCCAAGATAGAAATACAAGTCAAAGGGATAAAATATACTTTCTCCATGTATATTTACCCTTGGATGTAAGAAAACAGCAAAATGATGTAAGTTGAACACAAAATGCATTCCATTTTATTGTTCAATTTGGTTAAGGTATTGATTGGTGTAGTGCGGCATTGTGGCCTATATGATGTTATGGGAATTCTAATGATCCATCCTAATTTATGCATTGTTAAGTACTAATAATATTTGCTAACTGACACTCTAAAGATTGCATAAGAAATATTAAAACATATTATTTGAATTTAACTTTGTACAACTGATCTTAACATGGTTACATATCCCACATGAACAAATATCCATATAGTTTAGAATGTTTGGGATCAAAAGTTCACATTCAGTACATCATATATGCTAATATTGTACCTATAGTGACTCTGTAAGGCACATTTCTAGCTGTGTGCACTGAAAATATCCCAAAATGTTATTTTCATCATGAATATGCCTATGTATGGTAACATATTTCAATTTAATATTTTGACAGAGTGTGGTATTGTGGCATCAGCTGATATCTGATTCTATTGAATCAATGAGTTTAATAATTGGTAACCAACACTCTTGAAAATACACTATAAATGATCAAACAGATCATTTGAATTATGTATGCACATTTGATCTTAATAAGTACATTGTATATGTCCAGCATATGCAAATTTCCATTCTTGTTTGCAAGTTTTGGGGATCAGAATTTCACATTTAGTTTATGATATAGGATGTATTGGTACCTGTAGTTGATATGTGTGGCCACATTTGGTTGTATTCTTTTGCAATATCCAAAATTATAATTTCCCTCATGAATAAGATTGCTTATAGTACTATATTCTTTTTTACTACATTGTCGCTTGACTTTCCTGTATACTGGCATGTACTAATGTTTCCACCAATGATCAAACCTCACCGTCCCCACTTTCCTTAAAGTTTGTGATGCATAGTCTACCTGATTAGTTATTTAACCTGTAAATGGCTAAATATGCTTCTAGAAACTTCATATACTTTTAGGATGAATTTATTACTTTAATGCATGGCCATTGCTTCAAATTTCTGAATGTCACTCTGTCAAGTTTAATATTTATCCCATGCTTGCAACCTTAATGTTATTTTGAAATGACCATATCTAACACATTTTAACTTCATTTACCTACATCTTACTGTATTCTAGAATTAAGTGAAACATATTATATCTTTTCAGGTCTAGCCTGGTATCTGGAACAAAGTGTTAGAGTTGGATCAGCTTGGAAGCTTTCCAGTACCCCAGTGGTGATAGCAAGGTTTCATAAGGACATGTGCGGTGTAGTGACTGACTGAACAAGATTGGTTCCTATCACCACACTGATATATAACACCTCAAAGACATGGCTTAGATCTTCATGAGAGAGATTAGCACCATTTTGCAGTAAGGTATAGCCTCCCTAGAAACTGTATTTTCCTATCCCATTGTCGCATTTTGATGTTATCGACATTGAAAGGAATGTCTTTTTGCTATAAAACATGGTAGTGGTCACATCAGAATTTGAAATCTGATTGCGCTATTAGTTATACAAATAATTTCCTAAGTACCTGACACAAAAAAGTGGAACATAGCATCTGTCATTGTTTCTTTAGTGTGTACACATATATTCATCTGGACAGGCATATTGCAGTTTGCTGCCAAAATCACTATGAGCTATGTTGCTTCACTACCCTGGGAAAAATGTTATTAGTTGTACAGACCCAAACAACCATTTGTTTTAAATACCATTCATTAGTCAACCTTGCTGTCTAAAATTTGTCAAACTCAGTTTTAAAACTTTAATGAAAATTAAATTTTTCACTAAAATTTAATTTTTAAAAATTAAATGTTTATTTAAATTTCTATTAAATTTTAATTTGCCAATATTTTTTAATTTGAAACATATTTTCAGACAGGCCTTATCTTCTATTACAATTAGGTTTTTACTGCATTGAAAAATTCCTATAATTAAGGAAGTTATAGCAAATTTAGATTTGGTTCTCAAGAGCGCTTGGACCAAAACTTGCACCCTGTGGAACACCAGCACTGCACAATTTCTGGCAGGTGTCACATGCCCTGTGTGCAAGGAAATTCAAAAACACTTCCTGTATAAAGTTGAAATAGGTGTGACATGCAAATAGAAAAGTTCGACTAAAATTGTCCATAAAAATTTGGGCCTTCAGGAACTAGAGTACAATTAATAGATCCAGTTCAGTACCCACGAATGTAGTTCTAGTCTATTTTTAGAACATTTTCCCCTCTCTCATTTTGGTGGTGATAGAAGAGTTTTATTTATGCATTTTTGGTAGGGATTTAAAGGTAATTGTTTATTCTTGGGAATATGAGCTCCGGATGTGGTTGTCTGAGTGTATTTCGGCGACAGTGCACACGGAGTAATAAAGCCTTGGTGATGATCCGGAAGCATTATCTGTCTTCTGTTTACATGCTACTCTGTTGACAGTCCAGCATCTCAAAAAAGAGCAGGTCAACCCTTGACAAGAACTTCATTGTGAAGTCATCTTTGAAGGTATTTTAGATTAACATATGATTTGTACTGATTGTCACACAGTGGAAAGGTCAGTACTGAGAAACAAATGTATAGAACATATAGTAAAATTAGTTGTGTTCTATGGCCACATAGCTTAGGAGAAGTAACAATAACAAGCTTGTAGGAAAGAAAGATAACAGACAACAGGTCATCCCATAAGCTCTTTTAGTCAGTAACCAAATGTCTTCTGGTGCATGAATGGAAGCAGTAAAAAAAGGTTCTATCTTATATACTGATGCCTCCATTTTTTGGCAAGGTCACTCCCATGAAAAAGTGGTTGTGGCAGGTAAGTGCAGGGGAAATGATCATTGTCAAGAAATAGAGCTATTTGTGATGGCTGAATTACAAAGAGTCCAACTTACTACAATCTACTTATTTATAATTAATAGCAATGTAAAATTATTGTATATGATGAGAAAAGTGGTTGGGGCAGGTAGGTGTGAGGACAACTGTCACCATGAACAACTAGAGTGATTATGGGTCTTTGACAATGAGCCATAATCACTATAATCTACCTAAGAGAGCCTTAAACAGAGGAGCTTGTGTTCGAAAACCAGAGTTACAAGAATAGGCAATCAGGGGACATAACTCCTCTAAATGATGAAGTGCTGTGCTAGAAATCTAATTTATTCAAAGTCTCATTAATATAAATGTGCATGTATCATTTCTAGAACTCATTCAAAGTATCATTAATTTAAAGCTGCATACCACATTTGTTTAAAATCCCAAACTTATTGGCTAAGTTATGCTGCAGGAAGGAAAGAAAGAAAGATGGATGGGAAATCAAGGGGGTATAACTCTAGTAAATAATGTTGTTGATAGCTCTAAATTTAACGGTCGATGTAGAATAGTGCTATGGACATGACTGCAACCTTTGGGAGAGAAAAGGGTCAGGTCACCAATACACCCAGGATATGTTGCCTTCAGTAAGAATGACAAAGAATCAGATTGTAAAGCATATCACTGAGTGAATTCAATGGATGTCTGCTGTTGGGTTGGTCCTAAAAGGTAAGCAACAAGACTGAAAGGTAAACAAATTTTGATGCCATTCATGCTACATCTGCACAGTCAGCTAAGCCTGCAGCATCTATGATGTGGCCAGTTTGACTAGAAGAGCAATGTCTGTCCTCAAATTCAATGATGCGGAGTTATATGCTCCTAGAGAGCTGAAAGGTGGGCAACACCTTGGTAATGTCCATGTGTGGTCTGTTGGGGTTCTTATGTTATGTATTCAGGCTCTAATAAACAGTAACAAAGAAAGAGTGAAAACAACAAGCTTAGAAAAATTTAACAAATAATTTATATCCCTGGAAAAAGAATTAAAAATGAAAAAATAAGAACTTACAGTTTAAGAAATCAAATCCAAGAATAATACACAAATTAAATTTTAGAAGTCCTAGTAATGAAATGTTCTAATGATATTTGAGTTCGAGTCCTGACAAGAAAATCCAAAATGGAAGGCGATGACATATAATGTAGCTAGTATTGCGCTGTTGTGTCTACAGTTCTTTGTTGATTCAAAAACAATATTATGGTGTTTGAATTTCCAAATAAAATTTAAAGAAATGTCTTTGTCCAAGAATTCTGTATGAGCACTCAAAAATTTCCAGGAAAAAGAATTAACCTTTTAGAATCCAAACAGTTTGAACAAAAATTAAAATGTAACTCCAAACTGGTCACAAACAAACACTTTCCAGTGTAAAGGCCCAACTAACTAATTTCTCTATAGACAAAGGTTATACAGTCAAAAAAAAGACGCAAAATAGATACCCATATGAGGGTCTGGTGATTACATTCCAGAACAGTTTAGAAGCTATTCACATGGCTAAGGTCACATATTCAAGTACAGCCTCGATTTCACTCTATGTATGCCAAAATAAAAATAAATAAAAAAAGAAGTTGTTTACTTGATTCTCAATCAAGGCCAGGAACTAGGTCAGCAAAATATACAAAGTTCCGTGTTCATGACTAAACAATCAGGTCAAACTAATTTCTGGAAAGTATCAAATTCCTAGTAAACAAAACTACATAACTTTGACATGTAATGCAATTAAAAAGAAAAGATTTTAAACTTACAAACAATGATATTAAATCAAATATACATAACAGAGTGTACACCCTGGCAAATAGGTTTGACAGCCCAGGCTAACCGTATAGTTGGTAGTGACTGTCCACATAGAAGCTTTGTCCATGAGGAACTTCAAATTGAGCCTGAAGGTATTTGACTAGCTAAGGCCAAGGAGCCTGTTGATGTACTGCTCCTCTTTGGCAAGGTGTTAAGATAAAGGATGGCTGCACCATTGTGGTACTCAGCAAAACTAAGCTGTTCAACCACATCCTTGCCAACATGTAAATACTTATGGCAAAGCATTTTTCAAACCTGATATATCCAACTAAATAGCATTGGAAATCAAAGTGAAGAGGGCACCGCATTGACACTGCCTTGCCACCACCACGACAATGTATGCACCATGAAATATAGTCTGAGTAACTCTTGTAATATTAACTTCTGTCATTAATTTTTTGAAAGAATTGTCATATATTTGTTTCAATGACAATCTCCTGCTAGAAGAAAAAAACAATTGTCAGTTATTTACTTCCTAAATAAAAATTTAAAAATATATACAATTTTTGTTTTTCTTTGAGAGAGATGCATTCTATTCTGCCACCATTGTATAAAGAATTCAGCTTTATGAATTTTGCTTGTTTAAAAAGAAATCAAATAATAACATGCAAGATGAAATGCGGTTTTCTGCGACAGACATTTAATTCAGTATCGAGTCATTAAAGGTGGTTACTTCGCCCTGTTTATGGTCAGCAAACTGGTTTACGAACTCTAAATATACACACAACATATTAGAGTCTCAAGAACACAAAACAACCATTGTAGCCTCGCGTTAAAAATTAGGCGCGATTGTCAAAGTTGAACCGTCACAATTGAACTCGTTAATTCGGTAAATTTCATTGCCTGCAGAACCAATATATAAGCAGTAACCGATCCTATAACCAAGAGATAATTTGAAGTCATGGAGTTAACATGTTGATGAGTAAACTCAAGAGTGTGTTATATTTTGTAAGTTTTTGGAACTGTAGTTTCACGGTAGCGTTCTGTCTGACTTTTACAATTTAAATAAAATACGTAAAAAAATGACTTTGAAATGCTGCTTCACCCAATGATTGAGATTAAAACTCGACAGATTGTTATTATTTATTGCTGCACTTGCCACACTGCAGTAATCGATGCAGTGTTGTCAGTTATTGACAATAGGGTTACGCTATTATAAATGCACGCTTGTGAATCTCTTTTTTATTATTTTTAATAATAATAATAATGCTTTATTTATAGAGGGTGACTCATTAGTCAAGGACTATTCTCCCTTGAGGACCTCTTAAGGAGACTATAACAATACACATTATATGAAGATAACAATAATTAGTTCATTTAAGCATTTTTAGTATTAAAGTAATAAATTCCATTATCTATTAGAAACACATTCATGCTTATGATATATCTTCTTAAATACTCTAATATTTTCAGCAGATTTTACATGTAGTGGAAGCTTGTTCCACAGAACTGTACCAGAGTATTGGAAACTCTTTTTAAACTGCTCTGTTCTTGGTCTTTGTGCTAGAAGGTTTCCATGTGATATTGATCTCAACTGGTATAGTGTTGAAAGAGGCCTGAATAAAACCTATATGTACTCTGTGCAGTTCCATGTAGACATTTAGGGTCATTCTTTTCTCTCACATATGATATTCAACAATTATTCAGAGGTTGTTACATTTAATTATTTTCATTCTCAAAGAAGATGGCAGTTATTTTATTTCAAAATGTCTTTTTGTATAAAGCTCTGAACTGTCGTTCGTTTTACAATGTGTCATAGCCCTTTCAAACTGGATGGTGAAACTAAAATATAGGAGCTCATTAAACGATGATCTTGAATAACACTTACTGATAATTTTTTGGACTTGATAAGTGATTTTGGAATGTTGAACTAAAAATGAAATGCTGTTGCCAAAGAGGTAAGTACTCTGTTTTTTTTTCCTGGTTACATAGTACATGTTGCTGTAATCCGTTTCAGTGGATGATACCTGAATCACACCAGAAGCAGAGGAGGATGCAGAATGTTATTCTGAGGATTTTGTTTAGAAGAGGTTGTTTAGAGTAATTCAAATGGCAAACAGTCTTGTTTTCACCTAATAGTTTATCATTTTGACAGATGAGAGGGAACCTAACCATTTGACACCAGCCAAATATCCCAAAATTGATAATGTAATTAAAGTAATATATCGTATTAAAGTACTTAGATTTCATCATTTACCTGCTGATATAATTTCAAAAACTTCTCTGGCAGAAGGAGGCAATGA
This sequence comes from Unio delphinus, assembly GCA_029339505.1. Lineage (NCBI taxonomy): Eukaryota > Metazoa > Mollusca > Bivalvia > Unionida > Unionidae > Unio > Unio delphinus. Next base: position 10,165,084 of record JAQISU010000135.1, on the reverse strand, counting down.
GTTGTCAGCTACGACAGAATAATACCCAAAGTCATCGATGTTCAGACTGGTAAATCGGAGTTCAGACTGTCGTCCATTGACATATGGACTTGCAGAACCAGGCATACCTCTGCTCTCACTGCCATTTCCAAGGAACATCCATGTAAACTTTGGAAGAGGATATGATATCACTGTGTACCTCAGAAATGCATCTCCATAGCGTTTATTGTAAACTTTGGTCTCTGGAGGTACTTCAGAATCTGTTCGTGGATGACCTGTCATATAATAATAAATTAATCATAATGAATTTATTTAGAAAAGGTAACTCAAATAACTACAGGAAACAATGTTCCTTGAGTGCTGTTATGTACAAAATATACACCACAATTTTAAATTTGGCTGAACAGTAAAGAATGGAGTTATTACAAAACATCAAACTTTCAAGCACATACCACATACACTTGCATCAAACAACACCGATGATCCTCGTTAATTCAGATTCCATTTATCCAAAAGCCTTGTTAGCTAGACATCACAGGAACAGTATTCCTACATGTTAATTTGTTCTGTTAATCCAGAAATCCATATTATGATCTGAAAATCAAAGTCAGGACCAGAGTGTAAAATTACACTAAAACTTACCCCAATAATCTGTCCAAATATAAGAAAATTTGAACAGTAGTTTATAAAATCAGTCAGCTGGACAACATTCACCTATGCAAATTTGGAAGTCTGTCAATTTATCAATCTCTGATTGGTCAAATTCTAGTTGCATGTTAAATTTGTTCATTGATCACATGATTTTGTGTGTGGAAAAACTTAAATAAACACAATGAGATCAAATTGTTCACACTTCTGACACAACATATGGTTAATAAATTGAGTGTGTCATTTACCAATTGTAAGGAATAATCACAGTTTTTTAATGGCTGTACAAATAAAGTTGGTTGATTTAAGCTTCGGACAGTATAGAGCTTCATTGCAGAATAAAAATCAATGTTAATTATTGGCTCATTAGCATCTATAACAGTTGTAAAATACAACATAAAAATAACTGCATTTTATTATTTTACCATAATGCATTTAACTGCAAGATATCAGTTTGTATTTGTTGTACATTTTACATTAATATGGCAACACCATCAAGCAAATGAAGATTAGTTGAAATACTGGCCAGGATAAAAAAGATAAAAAGAAGATTTGCCAGCACAAAGAAGATCACCCAAAAGCTTCAATTCAAGATATCTGCCAGCATATTATAACTGACTCTTCCTTTGACACTAGCAGGTCGACAACTGAAGAAATTATGAAAAACAAGGACAAAAAGTTGTCTGTACCTGCCAACTCATCAGACCAACTTCAGCACTTACCACGCCAAATATTAACAAGTCAATGATGCCAATGCTGTTTTCAGACATGCCAGTACATGTTATAATAAAGTAAAATAAACACCAAGTCAACAGATGTATTCATTAATTTATTTAAACCATTATTGAATATACAGTAATGTACTGTAAACAGTATGACGATATCATAAAAAATGTACATGTTTCAATTATCCAGACCTCGTCAGAGGCGTAGCTAGATGGGGGCAGGGGGGTACATATGTCCCAGGGTGCCAAGGTACAGGGGCGCCAAAATGAGGCTGACAACGTTACATTATAATAAGTAAACAATGGTAATAAATCGGTCACAAGAAAAATGTGATTAAATGGGGAGGGGGCTGGAGCGCCAATTTTAAAGTTCGTCCCCGGGCGCAAATTATCATAGCTATGCCTCTGGACCTCGTTAACAAAGGTGTCAGGATCAAGGAGTTTCCACTATACATATACCATATATAATCACTTATAAGTCAAATTTAAGTACTCTCCCCACTTTTAGGCTACAAAAAGCCACTTTCACTTTGATCCACCTAAACCGAGATGTATTTTGAAAGTCAGATCCATCTTGAAGGGTAACTTGTTGTCAGTAAGTCAGAGCTGCACTTTGGAAAATAAACAAGCCAAACAAAAAAAGAGAGAGAGAAAGAGAGAGAGAGAACGAGAGAGAGAGAGAGAGAGAGAGAGAGAGAGAAAGAGAGAGAGAGAGAGAGAGAGAGCTGACAGGACCCCAATGTAAAATAAAACTACATTATTGAGTAGACCATGTCACAAATAGATTGACAATTTACAATTTTAATAATTAAACCCATTAAAATCCATAATATTTGGCACTTAATATCCATTTTTACCACATAGTTGATACACTTTACCAATCTTGTATGCAGTTTAATATTTCCGATATCATAACAAGTTAACATATCACTATATGTGATTCTGACTGGTCAAAATAAACCAAAGAAATTCTTATGCAGTATTCTTGTTACTGATGGGCCATGATCACTGGACAATTTTCCTAATCCTGCCTACTGGAACGTTTTGATTTTACTAATACTATCAACATTTTGGTTGCCATTTTTTCAAATCAGTTTCTGAAATGGAATTTGAAAAAAAATGGTCATGTCTCAATATGGTCAATTTACCCCACTGGTAGCACATCATGCCTTGAAAAATGATGTAAAATTCCAAGACACGAAGAACAAATAAAACTATGGGTATTGGTCAGTTGATAGTGGGTGGGAATCCACCCCATATACAAAAGTGGTTTAAATGTTAACTATTATATAAGTAAATAAACTCACCTCTGTCTGAAAAAGATTGTGGACATAACTCGGTCTCCCAAATGACAGAATTTTATCCAACCACAATATTTTTACATGGTAAAATGGCTCAAATGAGTTGATGTTTCTTATGTGATGCAATGCTGACTCTAAATAAACATTCTGTATGTCTTGTGTGGTCTATAGTTCCAAATGATAATGCAGATAGCTGGTCAAAAATACAGTATCTACATGAATTTCTGTATCCTGTAATCATCATTTAACATGATGATCCTAACAATAGAATGCTTAGCAGTGAAACTGACATACTTTAAGGGTTAGCATGGATTGTCTACCTTAACTGGCATCAAACTATAAGGCATCATGCGCATTAGACATTCTGTGTTGAAAAATGATCTTGTCTGTGTAAATTTTTTTATTTATTTGGATTTATTTGGATGACACATGCTTTTTGGTTATAATTTTTAAAAACAATCTCTTTTTAAATCTTAATTACTGTTGAACTACATCTGGGACTATTTACGTGCAACACATGAATGACGCAGTAACTGATCAAGAATGAACAAATTTATTCCTTCATTCTCTCTCAAGAATTTCCATTTAAATAAAACTGTGATAAACTGAATCTCAAATGGGTAATGATTTAATATTATATTATGAAACTAACTGAATAATGTCCACCTTTTCCTCACCAAGGCTCACAAAAGCTGGATATAATTCAACCTGTTTCATAAATTCAATAGTAAATATTACCATTTGAGATCCTCTATACATACTCTACTTGTCACTGAACAAGTATACAGAATAAATTTGCAGCTTGATAGATTATCAAACTAAGAACAAGTAAGTGCTGCCTGAACAAGCCAAGGGCTTACTGGGCTAGGTACGCTGGCAGAAAACGAGGGGAATATCACATGGGAATTAAAAATCTAAGTTATGGAACAGGAAAATACAACTTAAACCAAAGCTGCTATTACATCAAACAGTGTTTATACAGCAAAACACAAAAATAATACAAATACTGGATGTTACTTTCTCAAAAATTGAAGCAATATATACAGACTAGTAAATAACCATGCTATACTACATTGACACTTCACTTTTTGGTTGGTCGCATTAAATACCCTGTAATATTTTAAAATCCAAATAACTAGATATAAATAAAGGTGTAAGAAATGCTCTCATTAAACTGATAAAGACAATTCACTGTATATACCATATACACATTTCTGAATGGGAATAGTAGCACAGAAACATAAAATTTTTGAATTCACAGTAATCTGATGTAGTTGAAAACATCTGGAGTTTCCATAGATTACTGCTATATGCATGTTGCACTTAAAATATGACTCCTATTTTGCATTAATCTAATTTTCAGTAAAAAAAGGTCGAAATATAAGCAAGTGTAGAAAGTATTAAACAGAATTTATTGAAACTGCCATCATAATCCTATCATTACGAATCACAAAAAGGTGTACGCTGTCAAGCAGAACTTTGAGATAATCAGGATTGTACATTTTCCAAGGGTAAACTTGGAATTTGAACCAAAAACTGGATCTCTGAGGTTTTGCTAAGGTTTTCATAGGAAGTACCATCAGTATCTCTCCGAGGAAAACCTTACAAACCATGAACCTTTGATCAGGCCTTTTCTTTGGCACTCTGAAGATCAATGTCCTTTTTCCTGACAATGATAACTATAGATCTTGACATTTGTCTCTATTTACTCCTTTCTTACTTTGATGTTGTGGACATTCTGAAGACCAATGTCCTTACTTCTTACACAAGTGTCTCTGCTTTTATCTGGAAAGGACAAGGAGTAGCCCATTGCCTTCTCTGAAAAAAACATAATGCCTCGCAAAGCTTTGATCGGATTAGTTTGATCTGTGTTGGCTCTTCCATCTTTCTTGACTGCTTGAGAGTTGAATAAATACACAGTCACAACATTCACCCTATATATATATATATATATATATATAGGTTCCATAGCATCTAAAATTGAATCATTTGCAAGTTTGCAATCATGATGAAATGATCACATGATTTCATTGGGAAAGAAGAAGAAAGTAAGAGGCAGAGATGTGACATATTGCCTTTCACATGAGCTTAAGTCTTCGCTCAAAGCCAAGACATCGACTTTGAACACGACATGAGCGAGCCTAAATCAACACCTTCCAGGTCTATGACCAGTCCGAAAGTCTATGCCAAGCCAAAGTCCACCAGAATCACCTGAAATGTATTACCACATTTGAGCGATGTAAACATTCTCCTCCAGAAAATTTAGAACTATGGTCTATACTTACACTGTGAAGTTTAAAGATTTCAAGTAAGACATACCGCTGGATAAATCAGAAAGGTTCATCACCCATTTGTGGGATTCCTTGTTTATCTCACTGAAATGACAATGTGAAGCCAAAGAGAATGATCTTTTGAGACTCTCCATTTATCACAACAGTTTGAAGTTGCCTGTTTGGATAGAGTTTAACAGCCGGGCAGAACTGACACTTGCCAAAGTCATCAACAAAATTCAACACATTCAGCAGTCCCATGATATTAATTTCACAACACCAGTGGAAAATCTAAGCTTTACATGACCCAAGTTTCTTCTCTGAAATGGGATGGATGCAATAAAGTGTTACTGGTGGAGGACCTTAGCAGCACCAAGTGCAGTCTCTTTCAAATTAACAACACTCAGGACAAGATTTACTTTGCTCGAGCCATTAACCTGAGGCATTCCTGAAATGAAAAAAACTGCAAGACCTTTTGGCTCCATGCTACATATTAAAAGTGCACCTTCAAGAGGTGCGTGTACCTCTGTTGTTTTGAAGCAAAGTTTTCAAAGACAGAAAATACATTCATGTTTATCATCTTGATAAACATTTGGATGCCATTAAAGCCTGTCTTGATGAAGGACAAGAACGAGTGCATTGCACAGCTTGTCAGCTAACTTTAGTCTGCCCTACATGTTACCAACATCTCAAGATGCAAGGTTTGCAGAAGAACGGAAAAGTGCTCTGTGAACTCCTGAGATTGAGCTCTACATGTGGACAAGGTATACGTACCAATAATGTCAAGGCTTACCTATGACGAGGAAAGAAATGGTGTCACATTTGTCAACAAATTGTGGACTTGGAACATGAATGCTACATTCAAAAATACAAATCCAAATAGCTGAAAGAGGAAAATGACTAGAAGAAGAACGAGAACTTCATTTTTTGTTATTTCGAATGCATGCAAGAGACTGGCATTTACATTCCTAATTTCTGTGTAACTCATCGAGCGTGCAAGAGTGCATCCAAGAACCTATCTTTTGTCATTGCTCCCAATGTAGCAAGATTCCTGGAGGATGTGAAAAAATCTTTAAAGGACGCAACACGCTGGCCAATTTTGCCCAATGGATCTTAGACCCGATCAATCAGACTTGGAATCAAGAGGACATCGAATGTTATGGAGATTGTCATCACTATGCCATAGTGATGGCTCACAGTTTCTTAGGGTACGATGGACAATTTCTTCTAAATTTTATAGTGAATAAAGCATTGAATGCCCAAAAGTCACTTTGAACGGAGCCAAAATCATTTCCATGCAAGTGGGTTATGTTCAGATTAAAAATTCCATGAGGTACTTAGCGATGCCGTTGATTCGAATGCCTAAAACGTTTGGAGTGACAGAAAAGTCTTTTCCATACTTTTCGAATACTGAAGCCAATCAACATGTTGTTCTGTTACATTTGCCTGATGCTCCCTACTACAACCCCCACAACATGCCCATCAAACAACAAGAAACTTTCTATGCTAGGTACCACTTTCATGCATCGAACCCCTTCAACTTTCAGGAAAAAAGTTTTGCAAGCGGCAGTCCTGAAAAGTATGGCTATGAATACTGGAACAAACAAGAAGAAGTGCACACCAAGTATAAAGTCAAAGAATTAAATCTAAATCATCAAATGAGTCAAGTGATATAAGATCTCGTGAATGGGTTGCAAGACTACCAAGTGTGATAGCTGCTCTAAATAATGAAATAACTGGAACAACCAATATAAAACCAATTGATGCAATCACAAAAGCTCATATACCAATACAACAACATGATTTTTCAGCGCAGCCAGTGCTAGGCAATGTCACTGTGAGGTATTTATATGAGCCTGGTGAACTTGAAGGTGGTAAAAAAAAGAGCAACTGATCCTGTTTGGAGTGTTACTACACATGCTATTTCCAGCATTGTAAGATCCACGGGTAGACCTGCAATATAAAGATTAGATTCAACTGCTCCTCAACGCGGATTTGTACGTGAACAATTATAAACAATTCCCGAGGATACACAATTACCACCTCGTTCACTTTACTAGCACATCTGCGTCGATTACATTCAAGACAGGTCAACATTGCATTTTCACGTGCATGACCATAATTACTATCAATTCTATCTTCAGTAAATTGTCTTGGATTATTATTCGAGTACTGCCATTTACACAATTACAGCTCGCACAATGATTATTCTGTTGTTGTTTCAATGCCATGAAAAAATTCTGCATCAATATGAAACTCTCGATTAATTTTTTTTGTCGCTCGTCTTATAACTAACTAATTTTTTTCTTACTATATCGTTATCAATAACATCATCAATAATTTCTGATGTGTCCAGTACAATTCTCCGCAGTTGAGATATTCATCTAAATCAAGACACTGCAAGATAAACTAAGTTCGACCATTCAATACGATCATCAACTTTCCAAACAACTGGATCAGTAATAGTTAATCCTTGAGATGAATGAATTGTCATTGCGTATCCTAGCATCCATGGAATTTTGTCCCTGACTCCGTCAGGAGTTAATACATCTTCAACAACATTGACATCAACCAAAACAATATCATTTAGCACGAGATTCTGTTTTGTCAAAGATCCTGGTATATCGACTTCAATATTTTTTTGTCATGTGTCTACTGGTCGATAACATAATGGTACAGGTAGATCTGGAAACTTTTATCGGTGTAAGTGAAATAATTGTTGTTGTAATTTATCATGAACTATCTTTCTACTTGCAATTATCAAATCATTTGGTTTCCACGATTCCCAAAAGAGTTCACATGGTGTTTCTAGTATTATATCATTATTTCACATTGAACTTTATTCGGTTGTAGTCTGATTAATTTCTTAAACTCAGATAATTCCGGATCAAGAGATCTATGATCGTCAGTTATTTATTCATAATAATCCACGAAATTCTTTAACCACGTTTGTGGAGACCTTTCTACAAAAGGCATTTGTTGACCATGATCGCCACACATAATCACACCTGTATTTTATAACAGTAACCAATCAAGAAATGTTTTTAATACATCCAACGATACTGTACATATTTCATCCCAAACAATAATACTTGGAATATATTTCTCTCCCATTCGTTCAGGAGTCCATTTATCTCCGCTCTATCGGAAGAAAGAATGATAAGTACACGACGCTACTCCTCGTTGTTTCATTTCCCTTGCAAGTCTGTGTGTAGGTGTTAGCACAATCATCGAAGTACTGTGTTGAATTAATTCGACTACACGTGTTGTTTTACCGGAACCCCAAGATCCATTGAGATAGACAGTTGTATGTCTAGTCACAGGATCATACACTGATGGATACAGCGCAGTTATTGTCGACAATGACGTTTTGTCATTATCTACGATTTCAGCTTCCGCCGATCGAGTATAACCAATTGTATTTTCTCGTTTTATTCTCCATGAACCACATTCTGCATCAACGGAGATATTTAATTCTTTTAATAACTCAGAATATTTTGTATCGATATAAAACGAATCCATAGCAACTCTGACTGTGGTCTCAACAAATTTATTTATCATCGATAATAGATTTGTGGAAATATATGCGAGCATTGAAGATCTTAGATGTGTGTATTGCGGCGATTCAACATCAATGTAACTCACAATTGTACCCAACGGTGTTCCATCTGACAAAAAAGCTGTTTCTCGACTTATAAGCGTATTTTTCCTCATTGTATCCATGATTATAAAATCAAGTTCAGCATTATCTATAATTAATCTTGCACAGTGACATTTATGATCATATGATCCTTCTTGAGTAAATTTGCCTATTATTTTTCTACCGAGATCCTTCACTAATTTTTCATTTCCCTCTCTTCGATTTTCAGAACATTGTTCAAAGAATTTTTAAAAATCTTATTCGCTAAGAAAAGGAACTTGTTTTCTAACCTCATCGCGGTTAAGATCATTTTGTGGTTCCGGTAACCAAACCGATGCTTGTTTTTTGTAAGAAATAATTGCTTCACTTACCATCAACGACAACAATATTTGGCAATCAAGCATATCTTGTAATAATACAATCGGAGCCCACTTCTTTTCATGAAAATGTCTGCCAAACCAGGCATAACAAATCGGATGTAGCTGTGGTGCAAACTCGAATGACTCAATACGGGGCAAATCCAGTCAGATAGAAATCGGGTTGTTGTCTATTTATGGTCACTCTGGTCATCTCGTGCGTGGAATGTCCGAACAGTGCAAAATACCCAGCACATTCTTCGTACCCAAGAAAGCTCCCGGGATAACACGCAACCATGTCCACGGAGATCATATCATCACGGTTGTATTTTGTATTCCACACCCCTCTGTGTCCATTATCGACACAACTCGATATTATATCATCGATAAAATCTCCTCTGGATGGTTTCCAGTTATTTTTTTCTCTGGCAAAATGAGCAGCAACAGATGGAACTGTAAAACAATTACTAAGTAAAATCTCTATATGATAAATATCACCGTTGACTCGTACAAATTGATTATAATTTTCATCATCAGAACTTCGAAATAATCATACTGATACTGGGTCGGTTTTACTGATATCGCTGATAACATCAAATATGTTTCCTGGGGAGTAAAATTTAACGGTTTGATTTCGAGGAAATAGTGTCACCGCTTGCGTCCATGTGTTGGCATTATGGTAGACAATATTTATCGGTGTTCCTCCCTTTTTGTAGTGTTTAGAATCGTATAATACTTCTCCGGTTATTGTTGTTACTGTTATTGATAATTTTAATTTATTTTTTAGTTCAGCGACATCATTAACTTATTCTGCCTATCTGTTTATCTTTTTATGTCTTAAATCAGTTAATTTATTTTCCACGCATTGCATTCATGAAATGTTCAGTAACTCACTCGGCTACACAATTTAGCCTTGACAATTTCATTGGTTTGAGATCCCATACGTCGGGTTTATCATTTATCGAAAAAATACCATAAATTACTGATGTCACAGGATATGCTCGCGTATAATACGGCCTGTCAATACCAGTCAAGATTCCTGGTCTGGATTTTTCATTTAACGTAACCATTTCTAGTGCCTGAACATGCACAGAGTCACGTTTGTCACAGATAATCCAAGTGTCAGTATCATCTGCTATGATAAATTTTATTCTATAAAGTATCTTCGAGAGTCGAGATAATTAATAAATGCTCACTGCTCGATTATCGTTCATTGTAGCATCAATGTCATCTTTATCAGTTTTAAATGTTGACCACACATGAGCTGCACCATCGCGCCGAAACTCTTTCTTGGCTTAATGGATATGTTTGATTCAAGTCTGATTCGGAATAAGTCTTATTATGCTTACTGATTTTTTCTTGTCCTCATCATACATCCTGTCAAGGTCGAATCTTGAAGTTTTCCAAGGCTCGATTGCAGATAATTTCGTAAATTCATCATATTATAATTATGGCAAATATATATTTAAATTAAAAATACTGTATATAATAATGATTCAAACAAAGAATATCTGCAAATGGCTAAAGATAGGCTCTGTGGCTCCCTGTAACAAAGCGTGCGTAAATGAATTCTGTGGACTTCACTTGCAGCGCGATAAAAACGGAAGTTTAGGGCCTAAACCGTGTTTACAAGGCGGTGTTGGAGTATGAGGAGAAACACGTTTATGTGTGCAATGCGGCGGTAAACGATACCGAAAATTGAAGCGATAGTATGATAAAAAAATCCAACGACAGTGATAAAATTATAAAAACCGCACAAGATTATTTAGCAAGACTTTTAAAGTAATAATTTAGACAAATAATGATTTAAACAAATAATATTATTATATAATGAAGCAAAATGAGTTTGTCAGACATCCAATCATTAAAAATTATGAAGCAAATCATAATGATGTAGTCAGGAACTGTCGATTAAAAAAACCAGTTGGATCTGTCACTAATACTGGTTATCTCATGTTTTCTGATGGAAAGAAAAATTATCTCTGTCACCGATTTGTGTTCGAATGTTTCTTTGGGTTGATCAAAGATGGTTTTCTCATCAATCACATTAGCGGAGACACGCTCGATAATTCTTTAGATAATCTTGAATCTATAACACAACGCGAGAATTGTTTACAAGGAAATACTGGAAGATGCAAGACGACTGTTAGGAGGGTAGTAAAATCTATTAATGTTGAGAGTGGTGAAGAATATTGTTTCAGTCAATGAACGCGGGTGAAAGGTATTTTGATATCTGTATGCCTTCAGTACAAAGAGTCACTGATAAATTATATAAGTCATCATACTCAAAAAAATACGAACAAAAAAGATCATTTTCTTATGTCCCAATGATATTTGATGAAAAAAACTCCTCGAAAGATTGTACAAGTAAATTCACAAATCCGAACTGAATTCGGTGATATATACAACTGTCAATACTATTGAGAAATCTGTAAGAAAAGTGCGCCTGTTATTCCCCACAATACTACTGAATTGGTAATGTCTCAAAAAAGGGAGATAATTCTTTAATACACAATATCGTAGATTTTAGTTAATTTTTGTCGCCGTAATTAATTAATTGACCATTTACGTTCTAATTAATATCCATCTGGGATATTTAATGATTTCTAACTCACAACGAGCCGTTACATGATGAGTACGGAAATACACTGTTTATCATGGGGAAAACCCACGCAGTGGTTTTAGCATACGTAACTATAAATAAAAATTTGTAAGATAAGAACATGCGTTCCGTTACACACAGATTTTCGTTTATATATCTTTCAACTTGATAGAAATGGAAAATCAACGCCGGTTTATTCATGCAGTCTGTGCACAGTAACTATAGAATAATTTCCAAACCATATATTGCAAGATGAGAACGTGGTACATTGCTAGCGCATAGGAATTCCATACTGGAGACCAGGGTTCGAATCCTCGTGGCTGCTATTTGTCGATAGGTGCGTAATAGCGTTTTCTTCCTATAGTGGTGGTTCACCTCAAGCTCGAACTTCAACACACACACACACATACACCCATAAGCTCATCCGTGGGTGAGTACTTGTTTTGTAGTCACTCCATGGGTTGATTTTATGGGGAAGGTGTGCAATGTTGAATATAGAGAAAACCACCGTATGTTTGTGCAGTCCATAGGATCTGTAAATATGTAACTATAATGCTGTAGATATGTAAATACTATACCATATATGTTGTGTCGTCTGTAGTTAAGACAGACTCGCTCATGTCTGCGGCATGCAGGAGTTTGTATAAATGTATCTCCTTGAACCTGCTTTGAAGTGTCATGGACAGCTTAGAGGATTGGGAGATTGTGCCGTCCTTAGTTAAGTTAATTAAGTTGATGTTGTTCTGTGAATATATGTATCTTTTGGACTCACTAAGATGCGGTGACACCCTAGGAGTTCACATAAGATTGTGCCGTCCTTACTGTAAATAATGTAAATACAATGCTGTCAATAATATGCTTTATGTGTTGTGCCGTACTTGCTGTACATACAATGCTGCTGTAAATATGATTCAAATAAGGGTCAGCAATGACCCACATTCTTTTATTTTAAATAAATATATTATATTTAAAGAATGAATTACGAAAATATCAACGATGTAATTTCTGCTATTAAAAATTTAAAAAAACAACGCCATAAATATATCCGACGAGTTGGATTCTGAAAAAATTATTTCCGATTTCGAAACATTGAAAGATTGTGAGCATGAAGGAAGATACATGTTACCATCAAAGTATCGATTTATAAAGAAAATTCAGACTGCGTTGTATCAATCGCTGGCTACAGTAAAAGAAGACGAAGTGGTGGAATTCGTCCTGTTGTCTCGCGTAATTGAAAAATTTAGATACGAACCATCTCAATAATATGAAGCGAAAAAGATTATCAATACTCGCGTGAGACAACTAAAAAAATACTAGATAGTGAAACGTGGAAATGAAAGTGCAAATTAAAAAAAATTCTTGGTATTTATTTTGCCCCCTTGTCTTCACAGAAATTCGCGTAAAATCTTAAGATGACGATCTATGATTGGAAATCTTACGATTTCACATACAGATTTATTGACAATGTTTCATTTTGTACATCCAGCAAATGCCCGGACTGGTCAGTTGGTTTGAAATTTATTCTTGACAAATAACGATTATGACAGCGCAGATAGACAGCATTGATCGGTTCTTGTACAATCAGAAATCCTGGTAGGTCTTTCGGTGCAAAGAAATAAAGAACAAATCCCTGCTGTGCTTAATTTGATATTGTTGTGTCAGAGCTGTAACTGTTGTCGATTACATCACAAGCAAGATTGACTGCGACAACCGATGTAGTATTTACGATTTCCGGGGGTACATGTCGTCTTTCTCCGACTGGATTGTTGTTGTGCTTGAGAATAATTGACTCGGGTAGTGTTTTTTTGTACTGTGCAAGTATATTAACGAAGAATTCATCGATTACATCATTGACTGACTTTCTTAATTCGTCTGCGTTATGCCCGGGAATTTTAAAATCCCGTAGCGTGGTTTCTGTCAACGAGAACGAGGTCAAGAAATCTTGTTTTTCACGATTATTAGTACATTTAATTGTTGCCTCGATTACTCGCAGGTTAATATTTTCCATGTCAGATACAAGCTGATTTAATATCTCAATAGACTTAATGATTTCACTGCGTGAACTCCTTGCCGAGACAAGGTCGAAAAAGATGTTCCTGGAAGCGCTGTCATAGTCATTGTAGTTGTACTTTATGATTTTGATTAATATATTCAAAATATTCAGTAATTTTATGAACACGAATAGTTATATTTTCAGTGCTGCTTTCTAATTGTTCATAAGTAAAATGCCAATTATATGATTCTTACTGTAGAATTCAATATTATTACTAAACACTGATTTTTTGTATGATATCTAAATCATCTATATAATAGGGGTTAATATGGTGGTATGATTGTTTGTCCGTGACAGACTTTTTCGCTTCTGGTAGTGCCTCCGGCACCGCAGGTGGAATTTCAGGCCATCCTAACACTGTTCTGATCGAACTTTGATATAAATCTACAGCGTAATCGGTAGAACTTATCTCGATCGCGGCTGACAATATTGGTTCGTGGACTGTTAATGCTATCTTGGATTCTTTTCCTATTATTGATTTGATTCTACGCTGTAATTCATCATTGATTTTTTCGATCTGATAACTTCCCGTTGGTATACCAACGACGTTCCAATCGGGGGTCCCATATGATTTAGTTTAATTTGCAAACACGAACAAATTATTTGCTGGCAGTTTTCCAAATGAGTATGATCTGATATTTGGCCAGTTGTGGTATACTCGTAATTGTGCTAACGCGATCTCTCTCACTGAAATCGGCGTTGGAAAATTAATACTGAATTCAGGTTTGGTGGAACTTACTGTTACCATCGTGGATGTTGCCAGAGTTGTATTTGCGACTATGTAGAGTAGAGCTCGATACTGAAGTGATTCCGCCATTATTGTTATATTGTTTTTCTAAATCTGAAGTCAGTACGCTGTAGATGTTATCATGATGGTAAACTCAGAATCAAATATTATTTTATCGTCGAGGCTAGATAATATCAGCGATGAAAATTTTGAATATGTTTGAATCGCTGTATTTAATTTCACTGTATAGTCATTGTATTTTGTAACTATGCACGTGAATAACTTTATCCGGATAATATTAAAAACACATGTGGGTGCGGTTGATGATGAGACACATATTGTTACCATGATTTCAGTTGTTAGCGCTGATAATACTACACCGGTGGATGCAACTAATGCGGATACTGAATAAACCATAATATCCAACACGGTTACACGCCGCTTGTATTTGTTTTAAATTTTACGGCGTACTTGTTAACGAAGCTTTTTAACTCTGATTGCCATTCGTGTAGTTGATCGTATCTATATTGTTGAACTGTCATTGTAATTATATTACGCGGTGACCAATTGAGGTGTTCACCAACAAATTCCAGACACCACCAGTAAGATGCCGCGGTTAAAGTTTTATCAGCTATCAACTGCTTCCAGTATAAATATTTCTTCGCTTCCTTTATTTAATACTATAGACACAACTCCGGAAAACTTTTCGGTTGAATGCCGCCAGGGATATGTAGTAAATGCACTGAATTTTGTACTGCTGAACACAAACAATCTGTACACACCAGTGACTTCCGCAGTATTTTTTATAGTATTATTTTGCCGTGACCATGTTGTAAACCCGGATGACACCGTATATCCGTTATTGATGATTTGCTTGTGGGGAATTTTGATTAGATTAATTTTGTTAACGATGGCAGGGATTCCATTAATAACATCATCTAGATTTTGATATCGCTGATATTACTCTGATCGTTCGTGATCAATTCCGAAATTGAATTTGAATCTCTGATAACACCTAATCGTCGATTAATCGTTTCAATGTCTGACTTAGTGTCGGTGAGTTTTGTGTTAATTTTGGAGAGTTTTACGTCAGCTAACAATGAACTTCCAAAGAAATCTTCACCGATTTTATTGAGTTTTTGAAATTTCTACGGAGATTCGAAAACATATTTACGTGAACGTCATACTCAGCAGGTAGCGTGGATAATTTAGTGTCTATAGTAATATGGCTACCATCTACATAATTTTTTGTCGCAGCATCTTCGGGAGATGTTGGATCTCTTAAAACAACTATTGTATTACCGTTCATGCTAAGTTCACCTGTCATTGTATCACCGGTCAATTTTAAACAATTAGCTATACTTTTTAAAATTTCATCTCTGATTTGCGATATAGATATACTCGAGTCTCTGATTTTTCCGCTGTCAGTAAATACCGGGATGTTATCCGTGACTGCACCAAGAACGCGTCTGACTATGTCATTCCATTTAATGTAACTGGTTTTTAAAACACCATATCAGTCCTGAAAAACAACAACCTCATCTTGGTCAACCCCCGACAAGTTCATGAGATCCGATATTTCATCTTTAGTTGCGTATTTTGATAAATCAATATCGGTTTGCGCTTTGCCTTTTCGTGTGAGAGATCTTCCGTAAATATCAACCGTTATACGAATGACTAGTATATAAATGAACAATTTTGTGTGGAGGCAATGAAGATTTTGATATAGCATTAAGTACATTAATTACTTCACGACCACATATCGGTGGATCTTTCAAAGATTGTGTTGGTAATGTTGAATACCAAATTGGAATATTTGTCGTTCTTGACGATGTCAAGGTGTACGAAAGAAATTATCGTGGTGGAGGAAGTCCATACAAATCAAAAAAAAGAATTTCACGTGGATCAATCGCGTAAGCGACCCAGTGAGATCCTTGGCCAGAACTCGAATCAAGATTAATAATGCCGGTTTCAGCACTTTTTGGTTGTTTTGGTAATTGATCGTGCATAAAGACCCCTCGAAAATTTTTTATATTTAGTTGCTTGGCAGCATCAAATAAATCAAAATTAGACATAGACAACAATGTGTTCCTGGAAGTTTCAAACCCTTTCCGTACCAATGTGGGGTCCCTGATAATCTTAGACCCTCCCATCTTTTTTTAAAATCCTTACCAAGTTGCTTTCGTTAATGCATTTCAGCAGTAGTTCCTACAGCACCTAACGCGGCAGCTTTTGCGACTGCGGGTGCGGCAGCAGCTATTAATGCGGGTATAGCTGCAAGAAGTGGAAATATACCACCAGTTTTAGTCATATTTGTGATTGCGGTTGAAGAGAGTTCAAGTTGAACTCTAGTTTTTGATTCTAAGGCTTACTTGAAGTGTTTAAGTTGAGTCTTGGTTAACGACAATTTGTTTGGACCCCCATGTGCAATCTGATCTCACTTTAATGACATTTTTTCTTCGCATTGTTTTGCTGATTTTTACTTGACCTTGAGTCAGAGTGACATTAACGTGGATGTACGACATTTTTATTAATATTGCTGCGATCTAATTAATGCGTTACATATTTTCTACTGGTGCATCAATAACTTGCATTCGTCCACCAACACCTTCAAGTAGCATTGCTTTGTCGCTGAGTATGATCGCGATTGCTCTAGCACCACCAGGAATAGCCGGTGGACCAGCTACTGCTGCTGGTACTCGACCTACACGAGCTCGGAAGTGTATATCAACGACCGATTGTCTGAATAAATCCAAATGTTCCAATGAGAAGTAATAAACCGGATACAACATTGTAAAATCGCGCTGAGATATCTGTAGACAGGTGTCGATGTTTTTGACACGTCCCATATATGACATTAATCGATGATAAGCATGCGCAACATGATTATTTTCAAAATCTAGTAAAATATCTTCAGATTACCGCCTTTGGAAAACGACATCATTGACTTTATTAGAAGAAATGCCAAGACGACTTGATTCAATAATGTGAAATTACAAGGAACGGATTCCATGGTTTCACATCTCATTTACATGGGATAAAAACATGAGCTAAAACCTGTACACATGCTGGAATCCTAAAGTTTGAGATGTTTGAATCATTCATACACTTTTAATCACTTCATGTAAGTGCAACACAGTGATCTCAATTCTAACAATGTGTCCACATGGGACAATTGTAAAAGTATATTTTCTAACAACTGAATCTAAAGTATACTCTTCAATGCTTAAAAGGACATATGACATTTATCTGTATTTGTGTGTTAGTTACAGGAATGACATTTGAAAGTACCAGTATAGAAGGATAATAAATTATTATGTTATTAAATGAACACATTTTTCTGAAAAATTGCATGTCACTGTTTGCTTTTAACATTACCTTTTCTACATATTAAAAAAAAATGATTAAATAATATTTTGACTAAAACCTAGGTGGTGGGGGTCAGAAGGATGCATATGTAATTTCATAACCGTGATGTTTCATACCCAGCCTTTCTACACATGCTATTGTATTTTCCATTATGGGTTGATTAATGTATATGTGTGTCATATGTTGATGATATTCTCTTTGAGTTAAATAATATTAAATATTAGGCACTGCCTCAATACCGAGCTCCAGCATGAATTTATTGGTACAAGCAAAAATAAAATCACCTGCTATAGAGGACCAACAAAACTCTGGAAGTATTTGTAATTTCTGGATGAACTTGTAAGGCATTGAGCCAGGATCAGAATATAATCTTGAGTATATTTGTTATCAGCAATTTAGAATGATCGTCCCAATTTTGAAGAACAATCTGTTATAGAAATATAGTGTTTAAAGGGTTAATACCTTGTCTTAAAAAACCAAATGTTTTTCCTTTTTTTCTGAACTAACAGATTTTAAACATGATTTGTAAATTTAAGCCTGCCAATAACAGCAATGTTATATGTGTACTATTTGTTTCATTAACTCATCACATTTTATATTTTCAGCCAATACATGTATATATATATTTTTAAGGAACATATCCAAAATAAATGGTCATATTTCAAAGAGACAATGATTAACAATAAAATCAGTTAAGTGCTAAAACCATCAAAGAAACCAGGATTTAAATGGATGAGTTTTTAAAAGTAAAACAGACAATTTGGTACTAACGAAAGAATATGGACATTTTTACCTTTTTTAATATTTTATTTGTATGTGCTGAAGAACATAAAAAATAAAATGTATTCTTATATTATGTAATAATATAAGATTCATAATTCCTGAGCTGTTTAATGCCAGGGATTTTTCTAGGAAACATTGGATGATATGTCTGAGGAATTCTTGAACAATATTTCCAAAGAATCTCTTCAGAATGCTTAGAAACAATAAACATCTCCAAGGATAGTATTATTGGATGTCCGAGGATTCATAGTAAACCTGTGAGGATTGGTTACAGAAAAACCTTGGAAGTTCGAACCCATGACCTCCCACATCCAAGGTGGATGCTTTAACCACTAGGCCACTGGAGCTATCAATATTTACAAGAAATGGAGATGGATGATACACTATTGTAAACGCAGATGCTTGTAGTAGCCTTTAAGTTAGTATAATTATATCAAGTCCTGCTGCTTTATAATCATCCATTTTATAGAACAAAATTTTAGTACCAAATTCAGGACTTAAATCAGGAGCTTGAAATATTTTATTATATATTAAGTATACTTTACATCATTTTGGAACTTTTGATAAAATGTTTTGAGTTCCAGGTGATCTGTATTGAGTATAGGTTCAAGATATTGCAGCAATTCGAACAAAATAACATAATAATAAAATAATAATAAAATAAGATTATTTGCAACATCACCTTGATCATCATAAATGCAGACATTATTGGGAGGATGAATTATCAAAAGATGAAATTTCAGTTCTACTTTCAAAGTTTCCCGCACCAAAATCAGTTAAAACTCTCCAAATGGTTTTAGTAGTATATCTGTTTTCATACTCTTTGCAAATAACATACAAAAGAAGTAGTGAAGTTCACACTGGCACAGCAAACTTTTACAAAGTCGGGATGAATGTTTTTCCCGAGGTCAGCTTATGTCTGGTTGGTGTCCTAGAATTTATTTTCAGTGTAGTCCAACTAACAATTGCACATTTGGTGCATTGTGAAGGATACCCAGAACATGGGATTCTGCATTGAAAATGTGTGTTTTGGATTTTTTTACATAGCTTTAAAAACAATTTCAGTCAAATTGCTACTATGTTTGCAGTGTATCAGTTTATAGTGATGTCTTACACTGGGGCATCATGCCACAGACATGTAGCATGATGTCCCACCCAGTCACATTATCCTGACAGCAGGCCGACTAGTCTTAAAAATAACCTCTTAATGCTGAGTGCCAAGCAAGGCAGTTTCTAGTACCATTTTTATATCTACTGGCTGATTATATTTTAGACCCTTTCACTACCAGCAGTAGGTATGGCACGTACTACATTTAAAGTTATTAAAATATTTAATGCTCGGTCAGTAAAATGGACACCTGTCAAAAAGAACATAAAATTAACCATCCCCCATCTAACGCCATGTTGACCTGGCTAAGAAGATCAGATGCCAAGTTTGCTGATTTGCATTCAGATACTGGGATTTCTCACAGGAAGGAAAAGAAAGATCCTATCAAAGCAAAGAAAAGGAATGTGTCAACAATATTATATTAACTCAGGCCCAATGATGTCAAGATAAATGGGAAGTACTGTACCAACTCAGTAGGTACAGTACAATTAAAATTGTGAAATCCTTAGTGCTCATTCTGTAAAACAGACAAACCACCATCAAAAGCAACATAAAATTCCCATGCACATAGCTAGACCCCATCAGTCCTTACTAAAATGATAAGTTGCCGAATTTTCAGATTCAGATTCAAATATCAGGATTGATCTCAGGAAGGAAGAGAAAGATTCTAAAAAATGAAAGTAAAGGAATGGGTCAACACGGAATATTCCATCAGATTGTAAATCTTATTTACTAATAACTTTTGGTTTGGATCAACTCAGTGAGGTGGGTGGGCCTTGAGGGTATAGTGGAATCAAGTACAAATACCAGATAATATTCTTGAAAACAGACTTGAATTTATACTGAAATTTCAAATAAGAATTTTTATCTTGGATTGTATTAATGTGATCCAACAAAAGACTGTAGGCACATCAACACTTTATGATTCATCACTGACACATCAACACCTTCAGCATTGTAGTTAATTTGGATCTCCACTAAAATTTATTCAGACCTTTTATTAGTAGGACTTGTATCTGCAATCCTAGGATTATTTTGGGATTTAATTCGCAATACTGTTTTTCTATTCATTTTCACTTTGCATTCTAGAGAAATAAATTATCTGTTGAATTTTCCAAAGCCTGCTGCTTTTCACTCTTTTCTGTTACTTATTTTAAGAGAAACTCGTAACATTGAGCATAAACCAATTTTCTCCTTTCAGTCATAGTGACCTATAACTTTATAACTTTCACCTTTTTGACATTGAAATCAATAAGTTTCTTCATTATCTGAATTGCAAACTATTCAGGCTGGTAAGTGTAGATGATGGAAAATTAAAAGTATTAAGTGGGAAGCCCTTTATCGTCTTTCAGAAACTCACCTTGACCTTTGAAATTTTACCCAAATCAAGAAGCTTTTTCCATGTACAAAGCATAAGCTATGCATGTGATGGTGTAAATAACAATTTAATGTATTATACTACTGACACCCCACTTTTATTTTTTTCGAAAAGGAATTAAGTCTCCAGAGTTTTGATAGTAACATGTAATGTTAGGATGAAAAATGTGGGTTGTGCTTCTTTAAACTCAAATAGCAATGATGTACGTCAGAGTTGCATTATGATAACTTTCATATACTGTATAGTCTGGAGGATGTTAACATTGATTATATCTTAAAATTAATGGTAATGCCTATGTTTTAATATATATTATATGCTAATACTAGCACAAAAAAAGATCTTTCTTTACCATAACATCATTCTACTTACATTTTACAAAAATTTGTAGTGTCCCATTGGCTTGTGTCGAGATTCCATTGTATGCAGAGCAAGTATAGTTGTCGGTATCCTGACAATGGGCAGACTCAATCCTAAACTGACTTTGTACAACTTGAGACTCAGTCTTAAGAACAGTGTTGGTGCCTTCTTTCCTCCATGTTATGTTGGACAATGGGATGCTGTCAACTTGACACTGGAAAATGGCTGATGAATTTTCATTGACAGTGTTACTATCCTGAATTGACAGGCTTACAATTTCGGCTCCATCTGAAAGTATGTCATGAGTGTACTGTACAGTATATGCATTTATTACATCATAATAACTCATTAATAACAACACACATATTGCATACTTACTGTACAGTATATGCATTTATTACATCAAAATAACTCATTGATAATAACATACATACTGCATACTTACTGTACAGCATATGCATGTATTACATCATAATAACTTATTGGTAATAACACACATACTGCAAACTTACTGTACAAGATATGCATGTATTACATCATAATAACTCATTGGTAATAACACACATACTGCATACTTACTGTACAGAAGATGCATTTATTACATCCAAATAACTCATTGGAAACAACACACATACTGCATACTTACTGTACAGTATATGCATGTATTACATCATAATAACTCATTGGTAACAACACACATACTGCATACTTACTGTACAGAAGATGCATGTATTACATCATAAAAACTCATTGGCAATAACACACTTATTGCATACTTACTGTACAAAAGATGCATGTATTACATCATAATAACTCATTGGCAATAACACACTTATTGCATACTTACTGTACAGTATATGCATGTATTGCATCATAATAACTCATTGGTAATAACATACATACTGCATACTTACTGTACAAAAGATGCATGTATTACATCATAATAACTCATTGGCAATAACACACTTATTGCATACTTACTGTACAGTATATGCATGTATTGCATCATAATAACTCATTGGTAATAACATACATACTGCATACTTACTGTACAAAAGATGCATGTATTACATCATAATAACTCACTGGTAATAACACACATACTGCATACTTACTGTACAGTATATGCATGTATTGCATCATATAACTCATTGGTAATACATACATACTGCATACTTACTGTACAGTATATGCAAGTATTGCATCATAATAACTCATTGGTAACAACACACATACTGCATACTTACTGTACAGAAGATGCATGTATTACATCATAATAACTCATTGGCAATAATACACTTATTGCATACTTACTGTACAAAAGATGCATGTATTGCATCATAATAACTCATTGGTAATAACATACATACTGCATACTTACTGTACAGTATATGCATGTATTGCAACATAATAACTCATTGGTAATAACAAACATACTGCATACTTACTGTACAAAAGATGCATGTATTACATGATAAAATCTCATTGGTAATAACATACATACTGCATACTTGCTGTACAGTATATGCATGAGCAGCAGAGAGGGTGAACAGACCAACTTTTTAGGCGTCACTGATGCTTCCTTCTTCTTGACATTTACTAGAAAGGTCTATTTAACGAATCATCGCTTCCTTGTAGGGGTCCATTAGCAACAAAAAAAAGACGCCAGATAGTTGATGTTCACCCTCTCTGCTGCTATACGCTAACCGAATATTTGATCAAGTCCGACACGATATCTCGTCCGAGGGTTTGATAAATGTATCGTCACAAATCCGTGTAGGATTGATTGAGCGCGGCTAAAGAAATTTCTAAATTGGTTATGATCCATATCGCCACCGCAATAAGTTTGCCAAATATTTCTAAGAGTATAAGTATCAACTCCGTTAAATACACACAGCATATTGCAGTTATCTCTGATCATTTTAGGAATTTGCGTGTAACGTTGAGTAACATATATCACATCGGTGTTTTTATGTCTGCCTCTGGAAAATATCCTAGCAGGATTTTTTTGATTGTCTAACATGATATCATCATATGCGACTAAATTGTTAACACTTCCCTCGATGGAATCAATGCTCGGTGCTTCTTCGATATCGGTTATAAACTCAATAACATCATCGCCGTTAATTTCTAGCGCGGCTTCGTTAAAATCCTTTAACACTTCATAGCATCGTTGATCGTTTACACTCGGGGCTACTAAATACAACTTGTCCCATCTCATCCATCTCGTTATCAAATTAAGTAGCAGTTGTGTCTTGCCACTTCCAGATGGTCCGATTATAATTGCGCGATAAGAATTGGGCAACATGCATGGTGTTTAATAGGTTCCCGTCGTCTCGTAGCTGAATAATCAATTACATTCAAGCTGTTATATATACATTATGGATCTATATTGTGTGAAATGTAGAGCGCGTACTGGCACAAATGACTTGACGACGATTACAACGAAAAATAATCGATCAGCGCTTTCTGGTAAATAAGTACAATGTAGTACGAAGAAATTTAAATTTATTTCCACGAAACCTTTAAAAAAAAACGAGGAGGTGATATTGCAGCCAAGTTAGTGAAACTCCCAGGAACACCATGAGCAAAATACCCAGGAGAAAAGCACCTTCCCGGGTATAGATTTTGCGGACCTGGTACAAGACTCGATATCAGACTTGATGATCAAAACCAACCCCGACCCGGCGAATATCCAATAAACGGTATTGATTAGGCGTTTCATGCTCATGAAGCAGCAACTTACAACAACGTCATATCGCAGATGTAAAATTAATTCATGCGTTAAATGCTATTCCTGATAAATTTTTCAAGGAAAAATTGGCTTCATGGTTAGTAAAATCAGCTATGAAAGGCAAATTGATGTTAGGGGCTGGTAATTAATAATATGGAATCTATTTATTATTTTCCGAGAGGATACTGGAAGGGTAGCGCTGCAATCAGTAAACTCGCTAGCGCATCAAAAGTAAAAAAAAAACACTGCGGTTAATTGGTTATCCAAACAGGCTATATGGCAAATTTATCTACCAGCGCCTAAACGAATTAACTACTCGCATTTTGATGTGACTCTCCCTAATGAAGTTCATCAAGCTGATATACTATTTCTGCCACATGACAACGGTTACAAATACGCGTTAACTATAGTTCATATTGCGAGTCGATACAAACAAGCAGAACCGCTAAAGACAAAATCAGCAACTGAAGTGGCTTCTGCATTTGAGAGGATTTATCAACGAGGCCCTCTGCGTTGGCCAAATCTTTTACAAGTTGATCATGGCAAGGAATTTCAAGGTGTGGTTGCATCTATAACGAAACATCACAATGTCACCATCAGACGAGGACATACTGCGCTACATCGCGATCAGGCAATTGTTGAACGATTTAATCGGACGCTTGCTGAGCGGTTATTTGGATATCAATACGCGAAGGAATTTATTCAGGATAAACAATCTCGTGAATGGGTCAAGAGATTACCAACTGTGATTAACGCGCTCAATAATGAGATTACTCGAACAATTAACATGAACCCTATTAACGCGATTAAGAAAGCGTCTATACCAAAAATGGAAATCCAAAGGATTTCACAAAAAGATTTCAAAGAACCAATTCTTGGTAATAATGTCACTATTAGGTATTTATACGAACCAGGAGAGCTAGATGGTAAAAAAAGAGCTACCGATCCTATTTGGAGCGTCACTACGCATCAGGTATCCGGTATAACACGATCTACGGGTAGACAAGCAATCTATAGACTGGATTTGACCGCACCTCAGCGAGGATTTACTCGACAACAACTACAAGTGATACCCGAGGATACTCAATTACCACCGCGTGGGCTTAACTAGCACCCTTGCGTCTGTTGCACTCAAGACATGTCAGCATCACATTATCGTTGTTATGACCAATGCTGCTATTTTTTCTATCAACGGTGAATTGCCGAGGGTCTTTATTCGACCAACTCCAACTCATTATACAATTGCAACTCGCGCAGTGATTATTTTGTTGTTGTTTTAGTTTACTTATTAATTCAGCATTAATATTATAATATTAAATTCTCTGTTATTTTTTTTTATCCTGCTGTTTATAGCCATATAGTTTTTTCTTCTGATTATGTCCTTGACGTTGTCAGCGCTGATAATATCACTTATTGCATTGTCCGTAGGATTTTCAAGGACAACTCTTCAAAGTTGATGTATTCGCCGTACTCTAGACACTGCGAGATAGATTAAATTCGACCATTCGATGCGATTGTCTATAATCTAAATAATTGTATCTGTGATAGTTAATCCCTGTGAAGAGTGTATTGTTGCTGCATAACCTAACGTCCATGGTGATTTATCAGCGCGTAATGCATCTTCAACGACACTGATATCAACCAGCACAATATCATTTAATACTAAATTCTGCTTCGTTGGGAAATCTCCGATTTTCACTGGAATATCAACTTAAATATTCTGCTTTCGTGTATCCAAAGGCCTATAACACAACGACACTGGAACTGTTGAAAATTTACACTTATGTATTTCAAATAATTTCATCTGAAGTGTGTCTCTGACTATTTTTCTACTTACTACTATCAAATCATTCGGTCTCCACGTTTCCCAAAAATCATTCATGGGAGTTTCTGATATTATTTCACGCGCTATTTCACACTGGATTTTGTCCGGTTGTAATCTAATTAGTGCTTTGAACTCGCGTAATTGTTCATCAAGTGATCTATGGTCGGTATTAATTTCTTCATAATAGTCTACAAAACCCTTTAGTCACTCATGTGGAGATGCACCGACAAATGGTGGTGGTTGACCGTGATCGCCGCACACAACAATTTTTGTATTTCTCTTCGATAACCATTCGAGGAATACTTGTAAATTAGCCAGTGACACTGTGCATATTTCATCCCAGATGATCACCGGTGGAATATATTTATCACCCATTCGCTCAGGTGTCCACGCATCGCCCTTCCATCGAAAGAAGCTGTGATAAGTAAAAGATTTTACTCCTCGCTGGTTCATTTCCCTGGCGAGTCTATGAGTTGGTGTTAACACAATCATGGTTGACCGACGAAATAATTCAATTGCACGAGTTGTCTTTCCTGACCCACCACAGCCGTTTAAATAAACTGTCTTGTATCTACATATAGGATCAGATACCAGTGGTGCATTAGAAAATTCTGATTGAATTTCAATGGGGTAACATGAAAGATATTTATCATCCATGGCAACATCTGAGGATTTACAACACTCGTGAAGCGTTTCCTTTTTAAATCGCCAACGTCCCCAATTTTCCTCGGGATCTGTGAATGCCGCCACTGCTGATCTGTATTTGTTGTGTATATACATAGAATTAGTAGCTACTCTAATCGCGGTATTTGGAAATCTATTTATCATCGAAAATAAATTAATAGAAGCATAGGCTAGCATAGAACTTCTCAGATGTGTGTATTGGGAATTATATTCATCGCAGTAGGTAACAACCGTACCCAATTTCTCACCATTGGATAGAATAGCATCCTTACGAGTTACAAGTTTTCCCTGTTTCGTTAAATCCGCTACAATAAAATCATTTTCAGCGCTGTCTATGATCAGCCTCGAAGAGTCTTTTGCATTGTCATATCTTCCAACTTGAGTGAATTTACCGATTATTCTTCGTCCGAGATCTTTGGCTTGTTTGTTCCTACCTTCGAATATTTTTTTAGTCCATTTCATGATATCTTCTTCGTTGTGATTTGGAAAATGCTCTCGGTATTCGCTAATTATACGATCTAGATCAGGTTGTGGTAACCAAACTTCAGTCTGTGCTCGATAACATATAATAGCTTCACTAACAATCAGCGATATCAGCATACCACAATCAATCATATACCGTAATAACACAATTGGCATCCAATGTTTTTCAGATAGGTGTCTACCTATCCAAAGATAACTACACGGATGTAACCCTGTAGCGAGTTCAAATGATATCACACGAGCGATTCAAGTTAAATCAAAATCAGGCAATGGTCCATTAATCGCAACACGAGTCATTTCATGTGTTGGATGTCCAAATCGTTTAAAGTATTTAGCACATTCTCTATACCCGAGAAAACTTCCAGGATAACACGCGGATATATCAACTGAAATCATACCATCGCGGGAGTATTTTGTATTCCACAGTCCTCCATGGGAGTATTCAACGCAACTCAATTTGACACCTTTGAGAAAATAACTTTGTGTTGGACGCCATGAGTTTTTTTCTCTTGCGAAGTAAGCTATCACTGATGGAATTGTGAAGCTATCCACGAGTAGTTTTTCATGGAATGAAATCTCTTTTGGATTTTCCCATGAAAAATCACTAGCGGCTTTTCTCATTCTAGTATCCAACTCTTCAACGCGATATAATTCACCATTTGGTCTTACAAATTGATCAAATCCTATTTCGGGATCTTCATCACTTCTAAGTAACCACACTGACACAGGATCATCCTTACACAACTCGTGAATAGCATCGAATAACTTTTCATCATAAAAAACATCCCCGACGAACTCCTAAGGGATATATCTCACGGTTCTATCTCGTGGAAATATTGTTATTGCAGCCGTCCACGCGTGTGTGTTATGATCAATAATATCAATTGGAGCTCCTCGCGATTTATATTTTGAGTCGTATAATATCTCACCTGTTATCGTCGCTACGGATATTGGGAATTTTAATGATGCTTCTAATTTAGCTATATCGGAAATCGTTGCACCATACTCTCTCACTGTCAGTCCCCATTCGGTTATTTTCTTACGTTGCAGATCAGTTTATTTTCTCGGGATGCATTTGTGAAGTGTTCCATTACCCGTGTTGCTACACAATTCAACGTTGAATCCGACGATAGTTTCATAGGATCTAGTTTTGCAATATCGGGTTTATCATTTAATGGATATATCCCATAAACAACGTCTGTTGCAGGATAAGATCTCTCGTAGTATGGTCTATCAATTCCAGTTAGAATTCCTAGTTTGGAATCTCTACTCACAATGACAGTTTTTTATCCTTAAGGATTGGTTCAAATTTATCCCTAATAATCCATTCACCTTCGACTTCGATAATGAATTTTATTCTAAAAAAATACCTTTTCCAGCCAAAATGTGAAATTATCTCAGCTGCTCTTTCATCGTTCATAGTAGCATCGATGTTGGGTACATTAACATCATGATGGATAATTCGAAATGTCGACCAACAGTGTACTGCACCATCTCGGTAGAATTCATTAAAAAAGTCTCTGATTTTACCCAGTATAGTTCTATCACCGATTAGATATCACCGATTAGACGTTTTGGTGTATCAGAGACTCTATAGAGATTGAATTTAGCATTTTTCCAAGGCGTAATTTTCGATAATCTCTTGAACTCTTTCATGCTATAGTTAAAGCAAGTATTTAAATAGAAAAATATATTATATAATGAATCATTGCAAATGGCTTATGATTGGATCAAAGACTCCGTGTAACAAGTCATGCAGAAATGAATTATGTGGGTATCATATGCAAAGCGTAAGAAACGATTCGAAAGGTCCCATCCCGTGCCTCCATTGTGCGGTAGGGGTTAGAGGCAAATCACAGTTGTGACTTGGTTGTGGTGGTAAGCGTTATAGAGAGTTGAAGCGTTATTATGACAGGAAAATAATAAAAATCCTGACGCTGTCAACGATGTTGTCAATGTCAGGATTATAAAAACCGCCCAAGACTACATAGAAAGATTCCCAGTTTTATAATTCAGCCAATTAACGAATTAGACAAATAAAAGTATTGTATATAATGAGCCAAGAATTTCAACGACATTTTGTTATTGCAAATTATGAAGCCTATCGTGATGGTGTTGTTAGACACTGCAGATTGAAAACCCTGTTGGTGTTGACAATGGTATGGGATTTTTGAGGTTTGGTGCTCGGAAGAAAAGATATTAAAATCATCGTTTCGTCTATGAGGTATATAACGGATTGATCAATGATGGTTTTGTTATGGATCACATTGATTCCGATCCTAGGAATAACAAATCGAACAACCTTCAAGCTATTACACAACGTGAAAACACAAAACGAGGTGAGAGTGGTAATTATAAATCAATTGGGAAGAGACCCGTAAAATCAATTATTACTGACAACGAGGAAATAATATTTCAGTCTATGGCTGCAGCCGGTAGGTATTTTGATATTCCCCCCCCCCCATTAGTACGATATGTTGCAGAGAATATAACCAAGACCGCTTTTTCAAAACGCTTCAATGGTATGATTAAGTTTTCATGTCTTCAACTATAGCATTAGCGGAGATAACTCGCTTGGTATATTTCAACCCAGCAAAAAACAGTTATGGATCATAATGAGCCGCGAGTCACCTGATTGATTGTTTTGCCTCTTTGTTTGCGCTGATTGTACGTAACACGTAGGAAATATCATAAATCAGTTACCGCTTGTAAGACTAAATGTCCTTTTTAGTCAGTGCGTAACAATTAAGAAAAATCGCAAATCAGTTACCGCTTGTAAGACTAGATGTCTTTTTTTAAGTACTGTACTGTTCTATTTAAATGCTTTTTCTCCAGCAGATATCTATTTAGGCTAAAATTATATCTGACAGGTAAACTAGTGATACGGGTTGGAGATTTATATATAACCTGTTCTCGCTTGACTTATCTATATATTATATTCAAAATCCTATACTCGTAGCAACAATAGTTAGCTCAATGCGTAACACGTTGAATTGTAGTCCCGGCGGCTATGATTCTAATCCCGCAACTGGCAATAATACTGGCGGAACCGATTGATGGTTGATTTCTTTCTATATAGTTGAAGGCGCCAGCCCAAGGCACTTGTATACACCTCCCGTTACGTTAAATACGTGAAGGTGTATTTATTG
The DNA here is from genome assembly GCA_029339505.1 of Unio delphinus. Taxonomy (NCBI): domain Eukaryota; kingdom Metazoa; phylum Mollusca; class Bivalvia; order Unionida; family Unionidae; genus Unio; species Unio delphinus. Next base: position 10,134,913 of record JAQISU010000135.1, on the reverse strand, counting down.
CACCCCTGGGAAAATTAATTTCTCAGGGGAGGTGTACAACAACAAAGACGCCCTCAAATAAATAACAACCATGGATGTAATTAGCTCTCTATCACAAGGGGTACCTTAATCAACTATAAACCAAAAGAAGCGGCCATAGGATTAAATCTCAGAAAGAGATGAAAGAAGAGTAAAATATTCTGTAATATATAACAGAAAAAAAAATCTCTGACTTTATAACCAACAGAGAAAAATACTCTCAATGAAAGAGAGACACAAGATGATGAAAAGTTATTCCTATGAAAGACACAAGGCTTATGAATGAATAACCGCTTATCATAGGTTGTTATTTATTTTGTTTAATTAAAAATATATACTTTTTATATAATATGAATACTGAAAACATTATAAATGAAATAAATAAATTAAAAAATCAAAAAATTCAACTATCATCAGGTTTGGATTCTGATCAAATACTGTCCGATTTTGAGGATATAGAATTTGCACAAAACAATGGCAAGTATGTACATTCTAAACAATATTGTTTAGTCAAGCGTATTCAAAACTTTATCCGGGAGAGTTTAGTTTATCATGAAGACGTTAGTGTGTTTGTACCATTATGTACCGTCGTAGAAGCTGTTAGAAAACAATTAAGGGCCAAATATGAACAAAAGAAACTTATTAATTCCAAGGCGAAGCAGATAAAAGATTTAATTCAGCAAGCTGAGTCCCACACGTAGGGGGCCCTATATAACTTCCGTGTAAACATGTAACGCGATGAATGGGCTCATTCACACACGCTTAGGTGAGTTTAGTCAAACAAAACGCGGTGAAAAATCTATACGAACAATGGAAACTCTTTGAGTTTCAACCAAATGATTTTCAACTATAAACTATAAACAATTTCAGGGTAGATTTTTTAAATCACTTCCGTGATGACACAGTTAACACGGTTGTAAAAATAACATAATAATTTTTTTTTACTTAAAATTGCAAGCAATTTAACAAGAGTGATACTCTTTCAATATGGTAGGACAATCGCTAACCACACGAAATGCAAAAGAGCGGCTGAATGCTATTAATAAACTACTACCACTCCGTAACAGTGTACGGGAAAGGTTACAGGAACGACAACTCCTTCAGACTGATTTTTTTGCTGATCCACATCAACTTTTTAAGCCGATAATCAGTGTAACTGAGGGTGTAGCATCAGCACATTCTAAACAAGAAAAAAAAAACAAGAAGAATCCTTTCTCCCTGTGTTAGAAAAAATAGCAAAAAAATCTAAACAAACAAAAAAATCATTACAAACACTCCCCGCTGATATAATAACTACTGTACGATAACGAGAACAACAAGAACAACAAGAACAACAACAATATGAACAATTAGGTGATATTCATATTTCCGCACCGCCTGAACCACCTGAAGAATTTCAAGAACAACAACAACAAAAAAGTAAAACAGCACGAAGAGATCTTAATCCGGAACAAATATTTAAAACTGATACGATAAGTGATATTAGGAAAAAATCTATGACTGATGAACAATTTGCTAAATTTATCGTCGATTCATTTTCAAAAGGTCAACGAGAACAGTATATAAATAGTGGATATGAAGACACTATAACCACTAGGGATGAATGAAAAAAAAATTGTATTTAGCAAGAATTAAAAAGTCTACACTACCACATAATGATATAGGATTTAAAAACATTGAAAGGTTGGTATCTCGAATAGAAAACACAACGACCCCAATTAGACCCCTTATACCCCAACCCACCCAAACTGAAGAAGCAACAGGTATCACAAAAAAACAGGCAGTGGTTTAGTTGGGAAAAATCCTATGCATTTTCACTCTAGCGTAACATGTCCTGGCAATATTCTCGGTGATATATCACGATTAGAAGTACTTGTAGGGAGTAAACGGGCAGGAAATAACTCACCGGAAAAAATTAATGAAGCGGATGATATCTGCAGGAGGTAATTTCAAGGTGGTATCATGGATATTGCAACATATCGAGATTTCATTGAAGAGTTAGTAGACGGTCACCATAGTGATTAATCACCATGACTGAAATGGAAAATCTTCGATTTTTAATTTCACTTTCACCTACGGATTTTCACGATTAGATAAATAGCAATTGAATAGAAAATGATCATACACTACAATCATGATAAACCAACTAACGCCTACGTGATAAACTCACGATTGCCAATATACCGAGCATACTATGGAGATGGTCTCGGTAATACCATTGCAGGATTATTTGCAAGAATGGCTTCAAAAGAAGCGCCGCTAGCAAAACAACTATCAATGAAAGCCATTGATGTTATCAAGGATAAAGGTATTAGCGCTATTGGTGATATTGCCCGGAAAGCGTTTCAGCCGCAAAAGATAAATTAACATCGTTAGTTCGAAGGAGAAAGAAACCACAGTCATCACTGATGACTTCGTCATTGCCGTCTACTGCGGTTATGCCTGCAAGTGTTAGTAAAATAATAAATAAAGCAGTAGATGAAAACTAGCGTTGATGGCAATGACTAACGCCCATGATAATATAACAGCAAATATGATAGCGTGAATTGGCTTAAACAAACGTCGAAGACGTCGGTGAAAATTGCTTGCAATTTATAAAAAAATAATTATTATATTACAAATGAAAATTCTTCAATTTTTAATTATGTATTTTTCATTGGTTTTCACTGAATTTCACTGATTTTTTTGGTGTTTTTTGATGATTTTTCATGGATGAATTCTTAGGGTAAAAACCCCTGGAATTCATTCAGAGAAAATCAACTTTTCATGTTAAAATTGCCTTACAATTTCCATTTTTCAATAAAATCCTACAGATTTCAACGGATTTTTATCAAAAATGACTAAAATTACTAAAAAAGTTGTTGTTTTTTCTATCAGTGAAAACCCCAGGAATTCATTTAGAGAAAATCAACTTTGAAATTACTCTGTTGAAATTGCTTTGCAATTTCCCCCCATTTAGACCAGCGGGTATATAATAAAAAATGTTCAAACGGGTACCTGATAGTGCATTTGACATGGACGCCCTAGTACTTAAAGATGATTCTGTTCGCGATTATCAATTTTATTCTTATCAAGCAGTACAATCTAATCTTCGAGGAAGAAACGAACTTCAAGTTCATGATACCAGTAAATACCTTTTGCCGTGTGAAGCATTCATTTAAGTAGAAGATGTACTAGTAACAGATACTCCAGTTAATACACCGTATCCAGCTGATGCTCAAGTCGGGTTTGTCAATAATGGCATCATGGCGCTATTTGAAAGTGGAAGATATCTCATTGATGGAAAGGAAATTGAATCTATTGAACGTGAGGCTGATGTAGCAACAACAATAATAGGGCTATCAAGATATTCCAACGATTATACAAGATCGGCCGGTCCTTCTATGATGTTCGCAAAGGATATTAAAAATACCGCTCGGAGAAATCCATTTATTATAAGACGACCAGTGGATCGTGGTGCTGTTAGCCCCCTTATTTTTTCCCCCGCTCCTGCTGATGTCGAAGATATGATTATAAATAATGATCTAGATTTCAATCTAGGAGCTGCAACACGTATGTCAATGTTGCATGGGGATCGTCAACGATTTTCATGTGTGATTCCGTTGCATCACATACTTGGATTTTGTAGAAACGTCAGAAAACTTATGTATGGAGCGAAGCATACAGTAGCACTCGTGCGAAATGGTACTGACGATAATGCGATCTGGCGCACTGGCGCTGCAGTTGCCGCCGGTAAAGTCATTTTATCAAAACTATCACTGTGGATGCCAGTGTTGACTTCGTCAATGGTAACGGAACAGCGATTGTTATCATTTATGGATCAAGGAGGAAAGTAATTGTTGAGTTGGTTATCAGTGTCCACGGATACCATAGAATTTAATATCGATAATACAATTAACTGGCACTTGGCATCACGACAGGGCATTTCAGCTCCGCGTCATATATTTGTTGCGCTACAGGATACTGCGCGATTAAATAATCAAGAACATTCCCATATGATATTTGAATAAATTGGATGTAGAGAAGTCTCACTGAGAATAAACGGACAGCAAGAACCATCAGAGGATATACAACTTGATTACGACACTAACACCATAGCACGCGCGTATCATCGGCTGTTGTCGTATATGGAACGCGATCAAAATGTTGATACTGGTCTACAAATATCACAGTTGGATTTTAAAAGTCTAGATCCGATTTATTACTTTTCACTGGAACATCTTGATTTAACAAGACAATCCGTCGTTTATATACACTTCCAAGCTAAGGTAACCCGTCCTGCTGGTATTGCTAATTATAGAGCAGTTGCTGTCATTCTCAGCGATATTTCAATGCTACTCGAAGGTGTTGGTGAACGAATGAGAATCATTGATGCGCCGGTGGAAAATCTGTCATTTTAAAAAATATGTAGCAATTTGATCAATCTATTTTTGTATAAAGTCGTATAGTAATATCAATGTCACGTTGACACCTGGCCAGTTAAAAAAACTACAATCCAAATCAGCTAAGCAATGTGGAACCACAATAACGCTAAAACCTAATCAAATGAATGTAGGGGCAAATAAACTGTCGCTGACAACTCGTCAAGTGAAACATTTCAATGACGCACTTGTAGCAAAAAAAGGTGTCCAGGTTACTCTTTCTGCGATTGCGATTAAAAGTATGGAAAAGACCGGTGGTATATTCCCGCTGTTAGGATTGATTCCAGGGTTGATTGCCTCAGCGGCCCCAGCGGTAGCTAAAGCGGCAGCGTTAAGGGCCGTTGGTACGGCGGCAGGAATGGCACTAAAGAAAGCAACAGGCGGATCCGTTCGCAGATCTGCTAAAAAAAAAGGAAAGGGTCTAAGACTACCAGGAACTCCACACACGTGGTACAAGGGATCGAGTTTAAGAATCCCAGGAACGGTTTACTAGTTCAGAAATCTTCGATTTCCAAATCAGTGGTTCGCATGTCCAATTTTGATTTAATTGATGCCGCTAAAAAACTTGCGATTAAAAACTTCAGAGGTGTTTTTTTGAAAGATCAGTTACCGGCACAACCTAATGACGTTGAAACCAGCATCATCAATCTTGATAACATCTCCGGACCTGGAACCCATTGGGTTGCATACGCGATTGATCCACGTGGGATTATTTATTTTGACTCATATGGATTAACGCCTCCGAAGGAATTTATGCGTTATATAAATAAATTAAAAACACCCCGCTGGTATTCTACGTTACCAACACAAACGATGATTGACCCGCCCATATGTGGCAATGAAGTATTAAATGTACTCGATGTTATTTCACGGGAATCTTTGATTCCTCAATCAGGAAAACCAGCACATGTGGTCGCTGGAGAGAGGATTTTTAAATAACATGATTAATATTTGGGGACGATCCTAAACCCGATACTGGTGGAGTTGAAATCGTGGGTGTAAAAAAACTAATCGAAGATGAAATAGCTGAAACGTTGAACCTAGCAAGTGTTGATCCTGGTGAAATAATTGTATTTCAAGATCGTCAGGGTAAATTGAAAACTAGTAATGTCTCTCTCGATGATATTTTAGTTAAACGACGAGACGCAACAGAGAATACTATCGCGTTATTTTCCGATCAGGGTAAACTCAAACCAGGTATAACAATTTCAACAATTACGGATAAACTATTATCACTCGATGGCAATTACGTATCTGTTACAAATTCATTAAAAACATTCAATTATAAATATGATGAGCATATAATTAAATTTAATCGGTTTACTGAATTACAAAAAAATATAGTTGATAAAATTGATAAACCGGTAATATAATTTTTTGGGAAATCCACCAGTGACCACACCAAACTCGCCTCGATAAAAGATTCTATGTTGGAACTAGCCGCTCTTCAATCCGAATATGAAAAACACGTTAAACAGTTTTCAATGTTTCGTAAAAACATCATTGATAAATTTATTGGAACCGCAATTGATAAAATTTAAATAACCCTTCCTGATATTAAAAAATCCATCGATGATCTAAAAACATTCAACAACGCAATGAAAGATGATGCAGCGAGGATGATAGGCGTCATTGAAAAAGTAAAAATTCCTCACGAGAAAACCAGCAATGTAGTATACACGATTCAACATGGTTCATTTGCCTGGACTCCCACAAACAACATTTTACACGTAATTTCAGCCGTCAAGGGTATTTATCGATTAAGAATAGTATCGCTGATTCAGTTTAATATATCATCGAGAAGTTCATCTGGAGTTAATAATGTGATATCAACGATCATCGATAAGGATGTATCAGAACAGTTCACGATAACGACCACTGATACTAGTTTAGTTAAGGTTTCAGTAACGTGGTACATGGAATTGGTAGCGGATTTGAGTAAACAATTAAACTGAATTTATATCATAATTGAAAAGACTAGCGTTTTTAAAATAAAATGACAACACCGGCGATTTCATCATTTCAATATCGCTATGATCAGGTCAAAGAATTTCAAACTAAACTCAGCGCGCTCATCGATGAATATCAAATAAAAATAAAAAAATACCGACGAAGAATAGCCGTGGTTGATGTTACCGTATACTCAGTAAGTGGTGTAATAACCGGAACCGGAATAATACTCCCATCTGTTACAATGATTGCTCCGGTCGTAGTTCCAATCGCTATTTCTGCGGTGGCTACAATCGGGGGTATATTAACCGGAGTCACAAAAAAAAATATCATCGTGTAGCCAGAGTAAACTACACGATTATGTAATTATATTTCACGTTGCATCTGCCGCATACTCGCAATTATCCTTAATGATATCATCGTCGCTCGATGACACAACAATATCAGATAGCGAATTCTCAGCAATGGCTCATTTGTACAAGTCAACGATGCTGAAATTAGAGCGGAATAATAATAATAATGTCATCACAAGAACTACTTCAGCGAATAGCAGAAAATACCACACTGGTGAAAACAAGCATGATCTCAATAACTTCAACGAATCCCGAATTTAGCGTGAATTTCCCAACTCCGATTCCAGTGAAGAAGATAGCGTTAGCAAAACTACGAGTGCATCATAGCTGGCCCAATATCAGATCGGTAGCATTTGGTGATCAACAACCGAATAATTCTTTGGTGTTCGCGTGGAAAAATCGTGAAGACGGAACCCCAGACTGGAACGTTGTCTCATTACCAACAGGGTCATACCAAATTGAAGAAATCAATGCTGAATTTCAACGCAGAATAAAATCCATCACTGGAAAGGAATCGAAAATCGCTATAACGGTTCACGAACCAACGCTATCATCTGCGATCGAAATAAAATCACCCGGATATGTCGTAGACATCTATAGGAGTTCTATAAGGACAATACTTGGATGGCCTGAACTGCAACCTTCACGCAAACCTGTTAATTCCCTACCCGAACCTAAAAAATCTGATTACATCTCTGACAGGATAAAACCCGTCAATGAAGTAAAAAGTTATAGCGAATACTCCAAGTTGAATATTTTTAATGAAAAGATAGAAAATCGCGTTAGATACTACACTACTCGAGAGGATAAAATAAATGAAAATTTTACAGCAATGGGAAACGATCTTTCATTGTTGTCAATATCCCTTCAATTTGGTACTCTCACACAAGATGAATTTATTAGTGTAACACAGACGGGTAACAAAATCATCAACGACATGGAAACATTTCATTCGCAAATCATTCAAGAGATATTAGACGACGGTAATCCTAAAACGAGAACAAATTTCGCAGAAAGACATAAAATCCGCATTGAAGATATTTCCACATTTAAGCTTCCAAAATATAATGTACCAGAACTAACAAAAACGTTAAGTGATACCATCAATGATGGTTTCGAAATGATTTATGACGCATGGATAAAAGCGGCATCACAACAAACAAATATTCTGACATTTAATAACGACCCAGATGGCGGTGGTAGACACATTGCTCTGAACAACGTCAATATATACTCGGTGATCGCGTTGAATTTAGTATGTGACGTTATCGAAGGCAGTTATCAAATTAATCTTGAACAATCAAATCAAGCTCAACAAGGATATATTTTATACTCATTTGCACCAACAGCTCCTCCAGGATTTCTAATAATTGAGAATCCGGTTAATCCAGTCTAAATGCGATGTCATAATGATTCGCTAACAAGAATTAACTTTAAACTCACTGACCAGTCAGGATCTCTGATTGATCTACGAGGTGAGGTGTTAGCAATTAGTCTGTTTGTGAAATCATAAATGATTTTCACCGTAAATGATTTTCATCGTAAAAAAATATTGTTAGCGTATAGCAGCAGAGAGGGTGAACGCCAACTATATGGCGTCTTTTTTTTTTGCTAATGGACCCCTACAAGGAAGCGTTGATTCGTTAAATAGACCTTTCTAGTAAATGTCAAGAAGAAGGAAGCATCAGTGACGCCTAAAAAGTCGGTCTGTTCACCCTCTCTGCTGCTGCATGTATTGCATCATAATAACTCATTGGTAATAACATGCATACTGCATACGTACTGTACAAAAGATGCATTTATTACACGATAATAACTCATTGGTAATAACACACATATTGCATAGTCATCAATGTTAAGTCACATACTGCATAGTCATCAATATTAAAGTCCAATGACATACAAAGGTAGCAGGAAGTGTCAGATAAAATAAATTTAAATTTGAGAAAATAACAATAGGCAAAATAGGAATAACAGGCTACATGATTTCTGTGCTTCTTGTCTGCTAATGATTCAGATAAAACGTCCACAAATAATATCCACACCTGCCATGGTGGTGGTAGGTCACAGTCATATAAGAGCTTTCATGGTTTCAGTATGAGTGTTAGTGGTGGGGAAACGCTGGATACTGCATGTGCTGCTAGTAGTTGACTATTCAATTGATCTATACTTAATATCATTGTTGATTCTTAATTGCCTGTAATTCAAATGGTTTTTACATTTAAAAAAGAGGCCCAAGTGGTACTGAGATCACTTACCTGGCTAATATCTACCTAATAGCCAAATACAGAAGTAGTTGTGAAAAGATCTGGATAACTAGAATATTATCTGCTGAAATATATTCCAGTGGTGCTGACAGAATGTTTTATCAAAGCAACTGATTCAATGGTTTTTTTTATATTTCTAAACAAGGATCTGATGGTGGACAGGTATCATTTATTTAATGTAAAAGGATTTCGAACCGGGATGCTTTCTCTAACATTTGATTAATATTTGATAATGAAATGGTTTGAGGTGAAAACCTCTATATCTGCACAATTTTTCAGAAGAAAAGTCACTTAAAAGGTTTTTCAAATTTTGGTAATGGCAGCCACTGCTGACTGCAGGTGTGCAATTTTTGAACAAAGCAGAAAAAACAAAAACTTGTAATGCTTATAGGCCTGCCATAGTTCCTCTGTTGTCCAGGGCCAACATGTTTGAATTTTGTCAACCTAATTCAGATATTTCATAGACTTATGTAGCTTTGGGTCTGTTGATGTTTAATTTGTGATCTCCAGAGCTGGTTATTAATGAGTTATGTATTAGCTATCACTGACTTATTTACAAGGAACTGTATACATAATAAAATTTGGAAAGATATTCTTTAGCTACAAGCTATAAGTTTGTTGACTCTTTGATTATAGGAGTCATTTCAAAGTCATTTCCTAAAATATTTCTTTTACAGTGAAAATTCCATGAGTTATTTACACATTATTAGCATTAATAAAAAGAAAAAGAATAGTGTAAGAAGTGTCTGAATTACTTTAACAATCTAATGAATGAAAACATTATGCAAAAATTACACCATTTTTCTTGTAGAAGATTCCATGATTTCACAAATTATTTAATTTAGATCTTAAATCTGGAAATTTCACATCTAGCTGGAAAATATAATTGGGGGTTTTTTTGGTGGGGGGGGGGGAGACAGAGGAGTAAACCTAATTTGAACTGTACAATATTATCTGCTATCACAGCAATGCTACAACTTTTCCCAGGGCAAGTCGTCAGTTCAAGGATATTCTCTAATCCAGCGGTCACCAACACGGTGCCCGCGGGCACCAGGTCGCTCCCAAAGACCAGATGAGTCGCCCGCAGGCCTGTTCTAAAAATAGCACAACTCAGCTGTGTATAAAATTGTATTTTCTGTTGCTATTCTTTTTTTTAATCACACTTGCATTTATATAGATTTAAAAAACGACAATATCATAAAAATATGTTTCTTATACATGAAGTTTAGATAAGTTTAGGTGAAATCTGACGTACTCTTGTTCGAAGGTCAGTATTGTGCGTGTGAGAATCAGTGCTCGTGGAGAATAAGCTAGCGGGTGCAGCGAAGGTTGGCGCTGAACGCAGTTTCTTACCCCAAAAACACGGCAGAAAAAAGAAAGAAACCTATCACTTTCACAACGAATGGGAGTCGGAGTTCTTTTTTACGACTGTGAAAGAAACCTGCGTGTGTCTTATATGCGGAGCGACTGTGGCAACGGCAAAGCAGCACAATGTGGAGAGACACTTTACTACGAATCACAAAAACTACAATGCTAACTACCCACCAAGAAGCGCACTACGAGCAGAAAAAACCCAAGAGCTAAAGACAGCTTTAGATAAGCGACAGGCTTTTTTCACAAGGCCGGCGAAAAAGTCACAAAAAGCATCCGAAGCCTCTTTTAGAGCTACTCATTTCCTGATTAAGAAGAATAAGGCATTTTCAGACCGAGAAGTTGTTAAGGAAGCAATGATGATAGTAGCTAACACTGTACTTAAAAACGAGAAATATGGAACCGATGTTATCGCCACTCTCTCCGACGTCCAACTGGGGGCATCTACGATGGCTAGACGAGTGCCAGCTTTGTCCTGTAACTTGGTCGATCAGCTGGACCAGGATCTGGCGAGGTACAGGTGGTTTAGCATCCAGTGTGACGAGTCCGTGGACAGCAGTAGTACAGCGCAGATGATGGTTTTTATCCGGATGGTGTTTGAAGATTTTTCCACAAGAGAAGAACACTTGACACTACTGCCCATAAAGACAACTACGGGGGGGGGGGGGTGACATTTATAACACAGTGAAGGAGTTGTTCGTGCATAAAAAGGTACCATTGGAAAAGCTGGTAGCGGTGACCACAGATGGGGCTCCTGCTATGATAGGCCGACATGCAGGTTTTATCGCTCACTGTAAAGGTGACCAAGAATTCCCAAAATTTCTTCAATACCACTGCATAATTCACCAGCAGGCATTGTGTGCCAAAGTGATCGGCTTTGGGCACGTGATGACTCCCGTTGTGAAAATCATAAACAATATCCGCTCCAAAGCAAAACAGCACAGGATTTTCAAAGTGCTATTGGAGGAGATGGCAGCTGAATATGGTGACCTGCTATTACACACAGAAATCAGATGGCTCAGCAGAGGACGATTTTTACTTTCTTTTTTGTCACGTTTGGGTGAAATCAACGAGTCATGCAGTCAAATGGCGAAGACGTCTCACTTCTAGAGGACACAGAGTGGACACTTGACCTTGCATTTTTGACGGACATTACTGGGAAACTAAACCACTTGAACTGCGAGCTGCAATGTAAAGTCAAGACTGTTGTTAATATGATAAGTGCTTTAAATGCATTGAAAGCCAAAATTAACATTTTATCTGTGAATATCCAGAGAAATAAGATGCTGCACTTTCCCTCTGTGCAGTCAGTGCTGAAAGACAATGTTTATGCATCTGATACATTTGATAAAATTGCAGACAAGTACTGTGAAGTCATAAACAGACTTGGGCAAGAGTTTGAGAATAGGTTTTGTGACCTTGATCAGCTTGAGCCATGTGTATCATTCATTTCCAATCCTTTCATGAATGTGAACACAACAAGCTTTGCTGAGCAACTAAGTACAACGTTCAACTAGGATGCTGGACAGGTGGAGATTGAAATCATAACATTGCAAAATGACCTCCACCTCAAAGCCTACCAGGCTACACCAAACATTTGGTGCCATTTTGACACAGAGAAGTACAGTGGTGTGTGTACAGCAGCTATGAAGGTTGCCAGCCTTTTTGGTTCTACTTATCTGTGTGAATCAGCATTTTCTGACATGAACTTTATCAAGAAAAAACACAGAACATGCCTCACTGATGCACATCTGAAAGACTCACTCACAGTTCCAGTGTCAAGTTACACACCAGATTACAATACAACGGTAAACAACATGCAATGCCAGTCTTCCCACTAACAAATAAAATGATACCAGATGTCAGTGGCAACATGTCAGTGCCATGGCAAAGTTTAATTAAAATATTGAAGAATTGTTCAATTTAATATGTGTGTTCATGACATGTTACAATTATTATTTTGTTAAAAATACAGCATATTTGGTCATTAGTTAAAAATGTGACAAGATTTATTTAAAAATATTTAAGTTTTTTCACTACATTACAGACATTACAATGTACATAATTGATAACTTGTTGAAACATGGTGCAACATAGTTCATGATTTGTTTAAAAGGTTTGTCAGTGGCTAGTGAAAATGGGACATTTTTCCTAAGAAATGTAATGTAAGTGATCATCCGAAAATTTAACAATTACTGAGATAAATAGAAATAAAGTGCTGAATATTGATATCTGTTTCCCACCTTGCCATTGTTGGAAATTATTGTGAGAAATCATTAACGTGATCAGAGTCTTCACATTATTAATGATGTATAAGGCAAACTAAGCAAATATGTTATTTCAGAAGAGTGTATCAAACTGGTAGCGCTTCGTATGACTCAGTACCCATGAAGTAGCTCTCAGTATCAAAAAGGTTGGTGACCCCTGCAGTCTAATCCAATTAGAAACTGAGCCTAGAAAAAAACATAAAACAACAAGATCACAGTTCAATACTTTAGTCCACTTCTGACAATCAGAATATTTTCCTTGGACAGTGAATAACATCAGAAAGCATATAACAGAGGTAACTGTGCAATAATGGCAGATAACAGTAATCAGCCACCCCACTCAAAGACTCATAATAACAGTATTGCTAATAGGCTAGCCTTACCTATGGAAAGTTTTGGGGGATTTTTGTTCTTTTTTCTTTCTGTCCCCATAATAGTTTGACCATTTGGTTGGGGAACCATCCCAGTGTCACCTTACAACTGACATTGCCTAGGGACAATAAATATGGTGGAGAAGAAAAAAATAAAATAGACATGCCAAACATTCAATCACATGTGCACACATTCATGTATTTCACAATCTCTTATTTGACAATTATAAATATACAACATCAAGGTGACACACTGTACACTATAACATGATGCTATTAAATGTGTTTTTAAATTAACCACATCATTCTAGTTACTGCGGAATAATGGTTCCCACGGTTCCCAGATCAACATAATGCTTCTTTCCTTTCAGATGTTTCTGCAATACATTTTTCCAGATTATAGTGGTCTTTTCAAAAAATTTCAAACCATCCAATCTAGGCATATTCCCTTTCATTTTACATTTATAGATGTAGTATTTGGCTAAATGAAAGCAAAATTAAAAAGGTTCATATATTTCATCTCTGCTTGTATCTCCCAATATAACAGTTTGTGCACTTGGCACAGTATCTTTATTCACTTGATTCTGAATCCAAATTATCAATTCATTCCACAGTTTGATTATCACATTACATTCCCAAAACAAATGCAGTATAGTGTCTGGGGCATTTTTACAAAAAGTGCATTTATCAGTACTGGACAATTTTATTTTGTACAGAAAAGAATTCATTGGTAAAATTCTATGAATGACACGAAATTGAAACCATTGTAATTTTGAATTTCCTGTTATTTTAAAAACTTTAGCATATATGTCAGGCCATATAGCCATATTCAGATTGAAAATTTCTTTCGATTTGTTTTCACTAGTTGGTTTAACATCCTATTCTAAAAGTAAATTGTAACAGTCTTTACATCCTTTACTGTTATGAAATACAATTTCTAAATGGAAAGGGATAAATGGTCTGATAAGTGTTGATGTACCTAACTAACTTTATACACAAGGACTATTCACACTAAATTATCTCTTGAAAGGCAAGGAAATACATACTGAGATCATATCTATCTATAAAGCCATCAAAGTCAATCATAGTTCCTTGATATCTAAATATATCACCAATATAAATTACATTATGTTCAAACCATTCCCTATAGAAAATGGATACCTTGTTCACCCTTATAATGGAGTTCATCCATAAACTTGTTCTCATAATATCTCTTCCTGTCAGAGGTATATTTGTCTCTAGTAACATCTACCATGGCAGTAAAACATCATGCCAAAAAGCATTTGTTGTTTGTTTTGGATAAAGTCATCACATTTTCATCTCCTAGTCGGAAAAGGTTTCTAATCTTTCATATTTCATATTCAAATAAATTGACAAATTTTCTGTGAGGTAGAAGAATTCCTTGAATCCATGTTTTTTAAAAGCTAATATAAATTTATCAATATGTCATCATCAAGCCACTTTTAGAAGAAGTTTGAATCATTACCTCTCTTTTAAATTTGTTCTCTTTTGATTTCCATATAAAGGTGAAAAATAATTCATTTAATTTTGTGATACAGTTTTGCGGAGGATTTGGTAATGAGATGAACAAATGATTAAGCTTTGGAATAATTAAGGGCTTCAGAACTGTTATTTTACCAACTGGTTGTTTTAAACAAGTTTTAATCATTTCTGTTTTATTTTCCATGAAATAGAAACAAATGGTTTTTCAAAATCAATTAATAGTAATGCACCCTCTTCTGTGCATAATATTATACCAAATCCTTGTATTTTTACCAATGTATCTTTCTTTTACAAAAACTGACTTAATTCTTTTGGCAATACATCCTGACGCTAGTTTTATTCTTTTTATGTAATTTTTTATGTCATAAATCTAGTTTTTATCAAAAAGTAAATTGTTATTAACTTTCACAAACCATTAAGTCTGATGAAATTATTTAAATTCAAATACAATTTTACCATGGAGTGGTCAGATATATAACTTGGTTCAATTGTCACCTTTGCTACATTTGGTATAAGAGATTCGGACACAAGAAAGAAATCCTATCTTGCTTGTTTTAGAGGACTTTTTCTTCTCCATGTAGATCTCATTAATACTGCATTTAATACTCTAAATGGATTCACATGACCAAAGGTTTCTTTTATATTTAATAATGCATTTTTAGCATTAGAGTTATTTACATTTCTATAATTATATAAAACTAATTATGGATCTTGAATCAAGTTAAAGTCCCCACATATAATAATAAACTCATTTCATAATAATATACAATATCATTATATTATTGTAAAATTCTGGAAATCATTTTTTGGCCCATATACATATATTAAAGTGAAGTTCCATTAACCAATTAGAATATCTAATGCAATCATATTACCATCAGTATCCCTTTTACATTCTTTTATATCATATTCAAAGTTGTTATTAAATACAATACAAACTACTTTAGAGTTGATCTGTAACAATTTACAATACATTCTGTGAGGGTGAAAATTTCTGTCGATTAATGAAGAAGTCATTACTTTTGGCCAGGGTACAATTAATTAGATTTAATATATGTGGACATGTGCTTGTTAAATCGCTAGGCTGCAGTGATTTCTAAGGTCTGTGTAGAGAGTTATAAAAGGCGGTAAATATATATTCAATTCTGATTGGTTATGCTAAAAGAGGGGTGTGTTTCCACACGTAAACATCTCGTTTAAGTAAGACCCATCGTTAAATCGAATAGTCCACATTTTTCTCTCTCGTAAAACACTTGTCCAAGGGGCCAGAGGTCTGGAACTTCAACAGTCACAATTTTGGTGGTAGGAGTGAGAAACACTTGAAAGCACAAGGTATTTGCGTCAACTTTCATGAAATTCATTTATTTCAATATAATGTTTTGCTTGAATTATTTTGATATGTGCATGAATTTAGCTGTTTAAATTCATAGATCAATTTTCCTGATACGAGTATAACTGTGCAAAGTTTATATATATATATATATATATATATATATATATATATATATATATATATATATATATATATATATATATATATATATATATA
Organism: Unio delphinus; assembly: GCA_029339505.1. Classification (NCBI taxonomy): domain Eukaryota; kingdom Metazoa; phylum Mollusca; class Bivalvia; order Unionida; family Unionidae; genus Unio; species Unio delphinus. Next base: position 10,118,843 of record JAQISU010000135.1, on the reverse strand, counting down.
TCTGATATGATATCATACATTGATTTCCTTTATATAAGTTTGATGAATTTTTTGAATTTATTGTCTTGTTTGTATAGGATTTGGGAATTCTAAGATTTCATGTATAACCTTTATTCAAGTCTGTCGAATTGTTTGAATTTGTCATCTTGTTTGAAAAAGGATTGGGTATTTTAAGATTTTATGTTTTACTTTAGTTGATATGAGCTTCGAGAATCCGTTTGAATTCACCAATCTTAAATGATTTCATGTAAGATAAAGACTTGAATGTGTGTATTCGCTGAAATAGCATAATAACGCCTGTAATGAATACCATTCATTTATTTGTGTAATTGAGACGAGAACACAACTGTTATAGCTATTGGGAAGTACATTAATTTTATGAAACGCGGATTGTTTTGGTCTGCCATACTTGGCCCGACTAAATAGCCTTTGGTATCTGTTTGAATGTCGATAGTGAGATCTGATAACAAGAGGGGTGAATGATCTACTCCCAGTGGGATAACGGACAGAAAATATAGGTTGTCTTTTTGTATAATTTTAAAAGGGAAAAATAGCTCTTCCATCGTATTATCAGATGTACCTACGCACTGACGTAATCAAGTAACTGTGCATCTACATGCTTACATATCCACCTACCAACACGAAGAAAGAGGGCCTAAAGGAGGCAAAACAGTAGGGAGGTTGGAGAGAAAAAGAAAAAGGAACAATAAACCGGCAAAAGGACAGAGAACAGCTGCAGCGAAGTTGGAGGGAACCAGAGCTAAGCAGCTTATGCAATTGTACAAGCCAACAAATTTGATTGTTCACTTGATCGAAGATTGGCTATTTTTATAAATATATTTGTGTCTTGAAATTCATTGAAAGATTTATTCCAAAGAAGTGTATCTTCCTAATGTATTCCATTATCTCCATTGTTTATGTAATTTATTAAATTTTGATTCTTCTCTGTATGGGGTGGGGGTCGAGTCATTTGTATATATCTGCTCAGATCTCTAATTATTCTACCTATAAGCTTACTCGATCCGGGCAATAACACCGAGGGTGATCATCTCCTAGATAGCAAGAACTGAATAAAGTGGACACCTTGAAAGAAGGTACAATCTGCCAATCAATCCACACCCCTTGCAGGAGCGACATATACCTTTATAAAGTGGTCATCCTTACACATTCATAACCCCATTGTGCTCTGATATATGAAACTTTATCCTCTGTAGAATGTGTATCATGTAAGCAATATATATTACACTGATTTTTTTCTAAGCAAGCCAAAAACATCTTAACACTTTTCAAAGTTTCCAAGTCCCCAACAATATTTATGAATGTGTGTTTGTGTGTGTGTGTGTGTGTGTGTGTGTGTGTGTGTGTGTGTGTGTGTGTGTGTGTGTGTGTGTAAATATATACACACACCGTAATGGAATTTTATACATTTTAATTTTTTTAAAACATGTACTCGGGTTTTGTTTTTTGTGTACAACGATACCCAAGGGTGATTTATATATATTGTCTGCTGTATTTCGAAACAGTGAGTTCGGTTTATCCTGTGCTGCACGTGCAAAGTGCCTTCGATGGGACGAACCGAATGCCTACAATGCATAAATACCTCACCGTATGTAGATTTTAGTACATTACGGAAAAGTCTTGTCATCCGTCAGTCTGCTTGAAGGATTCGCAATAACTCCAGCTGTAGAGGTATGTGAGTTTATTAATTTAAAGTCGTGAGTTATAACTACTGTATTACCACATTTTATGTTTATATCTAGCTTAAGCTTATGCAGTATAGCACTCATATTTCAATTCTTGTTTGCGACTTAACAAGGGATTTATATTTGAAATGCAAAGCTACATTTTTAGAACTGGTTAATATAGGATTCTTATCCAGCAGGGTTAGGTTTATTTTTAAACCTGTCATTTTGTAAATGCTATAATGATAATATAATGTATATAACTTACCGTGTATGACGTCATTACGTTATCATACCTGTATCATGTTTAGTACACGGTATTGAATATATTTTCAGCTGTTAAACGTCCAGGGTGTCCGGAGCTGTCAAACGTCGGGAGCTGTGTATAAATACACTGGTGTGTCCAGAGCTGTTTAATGTGCCGGAGTGTCTAGTGTCTAGTGTCTGGAGTGTCTAATGTCAAGAGTGACCCAGCTGTAGAGCTGTCTAAATGACCAGAGTGTCCGGAGGGTCTAATATTTGGAGTGTCTGGAGGGTCTAATGTTTTGTAGAATTCTGAGTTTCCGGAGCCTGTAAAAATTGTCAAGTTTCATTGTACCAGCTATGGAGCTGGTACAGTATACTAATAACAGAGTACATCTATTTACTAGTAATTTGTTAGCCGTGGGCTAATTTTGGGCTTGCGAAACCTACTATATCTTTCGGGACTGGAAAGATAAGTCGTATATCTGTCTCTTTATTATTTTCAATATAGTTTCGCTACTTAAGCGAATACATACTTTACTACATGAGTAATGTTTTTTTCATCGTTTGCTACCTGAGCAAATTACATTCATCCTTAGTCTTTGCATTGTACAAATCAACCTATTTGTATTTTTCATATTGGAATTGTGCGTTTTTATGTTAAATAGGTCCAATATTTGGATTGTATAGATACACACGTTTACATTTTATCGCTCACACAAATCACCATAATAAACATTGTATTTGTCATCAAAGGTGTTTTGTTGTCAATTCAAAGTATCCCAGCCGCTCCATCTTGTTACACACATATTTGAGTAGGTAGAGTGACATTAAGGCAATCAAATGCATGAACTTAGTAATACTAGTCATATTACTCAGCCACAGATGAACTACTACTCATATTTTTTAGTTACAAGTTAAATCACTAAGACTAGAAAAGATTTAGTGGACTAATGAAGACCTTTGGTTGCACAAAGAGTAGATGTTAGAGTAATTATCTACCTCCCACATCCACTCCCCAAATATGAAGGTGCAGGATGAATAAGAATTTGGAACAAAAACACAAGCAAGCATTTAGCTTAACTAAATGAATGATACAATGAGAAAATATATTTGAAAAATAGGTACAAAATAAACATGAAACCACAGTGCTGACTTAAAAATGCACATCTTGCTTGAATATGTTGCTGCTACATTTACAATTTATAATTAATGTTTAGATGGGTGACATCTTCAGTCATTCTTATGGAATATTTTTGTTTTCAGTTTTCTTTCGTACTTTATGATGGCTATTTTGGCCTCAGAATTCAAGAATTTCACAGTTACTGGTTTTAGTACTCCTGATCGTCCAGAAATTTTATGGATGGTGATTATGTCTCTCTGACCCATGTCTTTACTTGTAGCTTCCTTAACTAACTGAACGATTTTGGTCTTAAATTTACACTTTGTGTCTCCGGCATGTTAAATATTTTCACATTGTTTTGTTTTAGAGTATTGTTCATTTTGGTTTGATTTCTGCATTGTCTCGTTTGCCCAATGTGCTGTGGTTTTGAGTCCTTCTTTCAAATTTACATTCTCCATTTTTAAAGTTTATAATTTTTCTTTCAGTTGTTCATTTTTAAACACTAGCGATTCCATCCTTTCTTGCATTTCTGTCACCCTATCTTTTATTTCTTGCTCCAGCTCTCTTTTCAACTTTCATTTTGGCAAATAGTTGAGACACAATGACTGACACCATCCCACTTAATTCCTCTCTTATAACCAATAAGTTGATGTCTTTTTTGTAACAGTCCCCTTCAATGTTGATTTAATATTTTGCAAATATCTCTGGATCAGTTCCTCAGTGTTCATAATTAAGTCTGCGTCTTGTGCTGCACTGGATTGTGAGTTATTGCTTGACCTGCCTTGGATTTTGAACTTCCTTTCTTTTGCCCCTGCAGACTCGAGTTGAGGATGGTCTGAACTGTTTTCTTATTACTCATGGTGCTAATATTAGATTTGCAAGTACTTTAGATTTTTGTCATCAATTAGGATTAGGCTACTAATAACCTAAATGTATGAAAGTCTCTACAGCAAACACACAAGTACAATAAGGGGTCATCTCAAATAGTCAGTGTAGGTCCAAAAACATCATTGAAATAATGCCATTTTCCTTTCCATAGAATATAAAAATTAAGGTTTTCCTTCTAAATCGCATAGTTCTCAGGAATTCTAAGAACATGTGTCCCATCAGGAAATATTCAAACACTAATATTTTCAAAATGAAATTACTGCATCATATTTGTAACTTACAGAAATACAGAAACACTTGCTAGAGATTTTCACCAGCTGCTAGCTCTAGCAGCCATCTTGAATCCCCTTCCAGTCAAATGGAAAGGTGAAGGCATGAACTTTCCATTGTTGACTCCTGAGTGGAGATTTACTTGACAATTTGTTGGGCTGACGCAACTCGACAAAAAGCATCAATAGTCTCAGTCTGATGCACCATTGAATCAAGGCAGAATGAAGATAAAGTAGAATGAGAATGCAAGTAGACAGCTTTCTCACATTATTTAATGATAAATGATTAAAAAATGCCCAATAGGCAGCAACAGTCCTGAGCTCATGAATGTTGACATTCATGGAAGTGAGTTATCCTTTTGTGACAGACTGCAGTCCAAGCAGTCCATTTATATGGTGGCTGCTGAAATATCCAAAGTATCATTTAAAGGACACAAACATTTTATTTTCAACAATATTTAGCGAGACAGAACAATATAGTTCTAAAAGGGTTGATGAGTCTATCTTGATCATTCCCAGCAATGATGCAACTATGAGTGGGTATCTCAGTAAGACCAATAATGACCGAATGTACTGGCTTTTGGCTAGATGCCCCAATTGGCAAAGAAGAAGAACAGAATCATTAACATTTTACCATAAAGAGATCATTTTCCACTGACAAAGCATGAAAATTACTCCTTGTTCTTGGTGCTGCACGGGAGAAGAAAATTGCTTTATAGGTAAGATTCTTAAAGAAGTTTCACTCACAGGTTCATAAGGCTGTTCAGGTAGCAACCAAAGATCAGAGAGAGACTCCACCATAGCATTAAATGGGTGAGGGACTGGTCTCTGAACTCAAAGTACCTAGCCATTTCTGATAGATCTGAGTTGTGACCATTGGTTAATTGACTTCTAGCCTAAGTGTTAAATATACTGATATTGTGCTCTACATTTTTGTCCATGATTGTAGTTTGTACTTCGAGATAATGATCATTTTTAAACTGGCTCTTTATATAGCTACCTTTTGTTCATGAGTACAAGTTGTATATAAACTGTTTACATAGCATTTTTGGTTTAGAACATTCTAGACACAGACTTATTTACTATTAGATTGGAGTTTCATATCCAAGTCAAGTGAAAATGTGTATAAATATTGCTTTGATAAACAAATAAAATCACTAATATTATACATCAGCAATTAGGAATCCTTTATTATCAGAATTTACAGTTGTATTCATATATAATATGAGAGGAATTATTTAAATTATTCACTGGAATTACTAAGTGCTCATTGACTTTAGATATTCATTACTTTGTAATTATTATGAACTCAAAGACATTATGGATTGCATTGATGTGGTACATCAGGATAACCAAAACTATTACAATTCAATCAGCACATTCTACCTTTTTGGATTTGTGAAAGGACATTTAAGATTATGTGGGATTTAATTCAGAAAACTGTAAGTGCCTCTTGAATTTTACCTTTTTGCTGCAGAGATTTAAACTACTTGTTGATTTTACTCAAACGGTTTACTTCACTTCTTTCTGTTACATATTTTAAGGCCTTGTATACTATAATAAGTGATGCATTTCACAAGTCGTTTTGAAAACTGTTCTTGGCAGAGAGACTGTTTGGTATGAGCAGGCATAAAGATAAAGGATATAAGAAGTGATCATCCTTCTTCTGAGATCATCAACTAACACGTTGAGATCATTAAACCATTATCTGTGGGGCTATAGAGGGGATACCAAGACCAGCAAAGACATGAAGTCCTGACTTTGAAGAATTGGTCGTAAGATGATGGATTTTAAAGAGGAAATAGAAAGGCATAATTGATCCACAGCTGACCAAAATCATCCTCTGCCTATGCCCTTAGGTCTGGAACTGGAGAAAGCACATTGTTCAACTTCTTTCTGCACAGATCTAACAATGGCCTTCCCAGCAGATGAAAATGTGTCTCTGTTACTGACTGGTGTAGAGACATTCCATTTTTTAGGGTTGCCGACCCGTCTGGACAATATCTCAGCCAGAACATTCCTCTTGCCAGGAATGTGGCAGACTCTTAGAGTAATGTGCTCTGAAACTGTCTATTGGATAAGGTTCCAAAATTCCAGAGAGTGAGAAGAGGAATTAAAGCCCCACCCACCCACCCTTGACATTGGAGGTACACTATGACTGTCATATTGTCTGCAGCAATTATGATGGAATAATGCCTTAGAAGGCCGCTGGATCCCTGAAGTTCTAGAAAAGCCCACATTTATAGACTGTTGATGTAGAGGGATGCTTCTCCCCAATACCACATGACCTGCAAGTTGGTCTCAGGTAAGTCCTTCAGTTTGAATCTGAAGCATAAGTTTGGAAGAAGTGATGTTCAGAAGCATTAATAAGAATGTCTCTCTGAATCCTGTTCCAGAGTTTTCCACCAAATCAGATGATGAGGGGATCAGGATAGAGATGAAGTCCTGTTTTGTCTCCTGTTCACTAGAAGCATTAAATAAAAGGAATACATATGAAGCCTTCCTAAAGGACTGTGTCTGCTGCTTCAACAAGCATTAACAGGTGAGACAGGCAGACACAAATCAACAATGATGTCCTCACATCCAGTCTTGCCAAGTGAGAAAGTATGTGAGATTCTGTTAGGATCGTGGTCTGGTCCTTGAATGGTGAGAAATTTCCTCCCCACATAAACAAAATTCTGAAAGAGGACAAGATTTGACTTCTCTTCATTGAGGCTTAGGTCTAGTCTATTTGCAATTGGGTTGGATCTGTTGGTTAACTAATTCGAGAGACAATCCTGAAATGTTTTCATGCCTGGTGATGCAGTCAATCACCCCATATTTTCATGTGCTAATGCAATCACTCAAAGCTGGCTTCAAGTTGGTATTGGAACACGAGGGTAGTTCCAACAGATGATTTCTATTTGTCCCTTAACAATAGTATAATCTTAGAGTACATGAGGGTATTTTAAGGCCATTATTTCGAAGCAGATATTCATTGACAAGTTGAACAAATCTATTATTGATGTTGGCATCACTGGTCACCAAATCCACAAATCCATCAGCAAATTCTGCAACCAGATCACCACAGTCAGAATCCAACAATTATATGTAATGATAAATCTAATCTTAAACACAAATGCCAAGGACATTCAAGCACCCATCTGAATTGATGTTGAATAATTTTAACTAAATTTCATTGGTAGTGACCAATGACCACGATACTGCACGAGTGTGAAAATTATTGAAACATTATGTTGTTGCAATGTCAACTTTGTACAAATAAGCTTCAATTTCTATTCCAGTGATGACATAATGTGCACTGTTGAACTACACCATGATGCTGCTGACAAATCCAACTTTGTTGTCTGGGCCAAATGCAGCATTGTTGCATACAAGTTTTCCTTGGACATCCAAGAACACTTCACAGGGAAGACAATTATGACGTATCCTGAACCAGCAGTTTTGATGACCAAAATGCAGACCTGACAAGGATCTTTGGCTTTAGAACATTCTTGAAGGCTACTTGTTTTTGTGTTTTTAAAGTTACAATGTGAGGTCTAGTCATAGAATGTTCTAGAAGAGAACATGTTTATGAAATGGATGGGAAAATAGTCATCTAATTGTGTCGTAGGTCTGTAATATATAAATTTCATGTAAAAAAAGATTTAGTTGTTTCCAGATATAATTATGTTATGTTTCTGTTATGTCAATGAGGGATCAAGTTTTATTAATATATGACTGTACAAGTTCTTGTGTTCAAGTTCTAATCTCTGGTGCAAGATTAAGAGAACATGGGGTTAATGAACATGACCAAGATATTTTGGATAAAATCCCATAGACCACGTTTTATTAAAATCTGAGCATTTTTAGAATTATAATGTTCACAGGCATGTGCTGACATAAGAGCCAAAGGCCATAGCATAACCTCAAAAAAAACTAATGGACAGAAGAGCCCAAAATGAAACTTACAATATACATGTATGCTGACTGATGTAGATGAAGACACCTCTGAACCAAGGAGTCTGTTAAAGGCTTCACATGTGTAGTTTCCTCCTGATGTCTTATTTGCTACTACCCCAAGAGATAAAGTAGCACCATTGCTGTACAAGGTCCTGTTGTGATACCAGCGATAGTCACATGGGGGATTACAGGTGGCACTGCAGGTAATGTCTGGAGCTCTCTGATGAAGGTCAACAATGAGAGTTGAAGGATTAGATCCCAGATTAACACTGTTTCCTGGACCATCTGAAAAGTGGTAGATATCAGGAATTAGAAGCAAACACCCATCAGAAAAGATCAAATATGCTATTACTCCTAGTCTAAGTAACTTAAATAAATAGCTAATAAATGTATTTTTAATTTAATTTTTTTTTACTTCTTCTCTTCCAACCTTTGTAAGATTGTTTCTTACAACACAGCCATCAAGCAGTCCACCAAGTTTCTTGGACACTCACATGAACTCATGTCCTGAAAATGGATCAGGTAATATTTACTTCAAGAATTGTGGAACTCAACCTTGGAACTTTATGTATGAAACAATGACACATGACTAACCTTAATAGTGTGAACTTGTTTCTGATGAGAAATTTAAACTGTGATTAACTAAATAACCCTTACAAACTATTATTATGAAAATAATACACATAATATTGATATACATAATATTCTTCAGTTCCAAAACTTCAGGAGATTGTTGAGACTATGAATTATAACAATGATTTTCATGGAACAAGCAAATGCAAGTCCCAACAGTAGTCTTCCAAGTTTTCAACACGTTTATGGATGTATTCTGATAACAGTTGGTACAAACTCGTGTCCAGCTTCCACAAAAGTGACCTTCTGAGTCTCTTCCTTATCCCCACAGTGAATATGGGCCATTAAATCTTTAAAAGTTCTCTGTAAAAACATTGTCACTATCACAACATTAACTATATGCAAAAAACAACCTCATATACTACCAGGTCTTACACTCATGCAAGCTGACGACACCATGGGTATAACACAACTAAAGCCTGTGTTCTTTGTTTGTACAAGTTTACCAAGTTGTCTAATATATGGGAACTTGTTCATTATCTTAAAATTTGTACTTCATGATGCCCATCAACAGTCCCTTTGCTACAGGACTGGAACCAGTCCCATCTTAAAGGGATACTAGGCATGCTGGATATGTCCAACATATAATATTTACTGCTCCTTGTAGACTAAGCCATCTCAAAGAGTGCTGATCATCAATCACTAACTAAGCCAATGCAATCATCTTTTGTATGGCATGCAGTTTACTGGAATGGAGAGATGAATTGTTGATATACAAACACACACTTCCTACGGTGCAAGACTATACCTCAAATCTGGATATGAAACTTGCTACCTGCCATGCTGCTTGGAATAATTTATATGCAGCACTGTGAATTCCAATCAGGAAAGTATACTTCTGGTTAATCTTGACAACATCACATTCTCTCCTTCCAGTCACAATGCTTATAACATCAGTTCCAAGACATAAATCTTTTGAGTCTTTTTGTCTGATGTTCTGAGAACCTTCTTCATAATTACACTTACATTAAATGGTGATTCCTTCATTTTGCAGCTGGAGATGAAGGCAGTGTTCAGACTATAATCTTTCAAATTCATGCACAGAATACCTTCTCTCATAGTTCCCTACATCACTATTTTGAAATATTTTCTGAAACTTGTATCCCGGACAAGCGCCCAATTTCTGTTACAACTGTATAGTCATAAACTAAGTAACAGAAAGTAGCAAAACCAGCAAGTTTTGTAAAACGTAACAAAGAATTCAATTATCAAAGTTATAAATTAAATTAAATTAAAATGTGACAGGAACAGTATTATCAAGTAAATCAAAAACAGTCCTGATAAAATTCTATGAAAGTCCAAAATGAATGAAAAGTTCTGTATAAATTTTAAAACCGGAAATGAACTGGTCTGCAAAGAATCATGACATTGTCAAGATAGCATTGTCCAGAATAATAATTTTGAACAGGTCTAGAATATATTATTGTCCAACTAATGAGCACTTGTTATTTCCAATGAGCTTTCCAAACAAATGTTTTTTCCCTCTCTAAGTAAAACATAATACACATCTGTACACTTACAGTATAGGAACACAAGAAATGAGAACAACTCCAAAATAGGAATGAATCTGATTGCTCAGTTCTCTCCTTCTATATACACCTTCTATTATGATTATATTTCACAACATACCCATAAATGATAGATCATACTACTCCATTTATTGAGAAATATGTCTATTCATGTGACATAGGGCAATCAATAGGAAGCTACTGAATTCTTCTAGAATCATCTAAAACCTGATCTGCCAAGACTATTATTAGTAGTTTTCAACACATACATAAACATCTATTTATACATTCTATGTAATATTTGCACTCTTAACAGACTCAGGTCACATAGGTAAATTCTAATTAAAGATTTTCTGCACAATTTACAGCCATGAATAAAACAAAAAAAATGAGATAAAATCATGTACCAGGAGTTATAAATTATACAGATATACATAACACCAGGGTTATTTTTATTCACAACCATTTAGACATCATAAAAATCTTCTTTTGAAAAATAGAATGTCAATAGGGCTTACCGTTTAGCAACAACAAAATTTTCAAGATGGATGTGATGGTGACCATTTTGCCCCAGTGATTTAGATTGCTATGGCAGGTATATCATTATGTTGAAAATACATTTACATGTTTCATCAGCGCAATCAAAGTTTCCTCAGGCAATTGGGTTTTATTGTGACAAGCCTGACAAGCACCTCACTTAGAATACAGGACGGGACCGATCTAAACATAGAGGGGCACTAGGCGAAGGGCTATCTGATCTTTTGTGCACTGTAGATTATTCTCAGAAAATGGTTATTGCCACACAGGTCAAGTAAGCATCTATATATAAATTGTTTATAACTTACAACACTATTCCAGGCTATTGGTACATCAGCACAATCAAGATTGAAATTCATTCACAGAACACCACTAGACTTCCTTCAGAATACTCTCTAAATTTGGTCTTATGACAGTACTTTTAGAAATATTTAGGATTTAATTCACAATACTGTAAGTTCTTTTTAAATTTTCAATTTGAATTCTAGGAAATAAATTATTTTTTGAAGTTTACAAAACAATTTGGATTTCGCTCTTTTCAGCTACTTAATTCAACACTATAAAGTCGCAACAGAAAATTGGGCACTCGTCCGTGATACAAATTTTTGAAAATATAGCCAAAAACTACAATTTGTTTTCTCTAATAATTTCAATTTGTTCAGAATTTTTCTGGTTCCTGATATTTTAATTGCACATATTTGAGAACACTTTTGTGAAACTAACAAGCTTTCACAATGTCATAGGGCAACACTTCTTATCAGATTATTTACAAATTAGTCCAATTTCAAAACAGAGATTGCAAACTCTTCCTCTAGATAATGCTGAATACATCCCAAATGCAATGAATGATAATAAAATGTTAACAGTAAGTAAACAAATATTTTTGAGAAAGGCTAGAATTATGCACAAAACTTCAAACACTATAGCCCTATTGTCTCAATGAACTATTTCATGCTAGACACGAAGACAATGCTTTCAATTTAAGAGCAATTTCAGCTAACCATCTTTCTATGCCAAAACCAAATAAAGAACTCTTGAAGAAAAGTTTTCAATATACAGGGTCACTAATTTAGACCAGAATCCCATAGGTAATTAGAGAAAATACGAGTATAAATATTTATTTGTAATCTAATTGAATGGATGAAAAGTGGAACACGTTCAACTTGATAAATACATTACAACTAAAGGTAAAAATTCACTAACCTTCCACTTTGTTGTCTCATTTTATTTGTACTGTACATAACATTATGTACCTAGTTAAAAAATGTTCACTGAAATTTGCTTATTACGTCCCTATATAAAATGTAGCTTATTACTGTGTGTGTGTGTGTGTGTGTGTGCGCGCATGAGTGTGTGGGCTCTGAATGTAAAAACTCATATAACAGAGTCATAATGATTATTTTCATACAACTAATTGTGTCACCCTTTTTAAATAAAGTTATTGCTAATATTTTTATTAATATTATTATTTTTTTTATTATTATTATTATTATTAATATCATTATTATCTAAAGTGGAGAACTTTTTATAAATTCTTTCAGGAAGGAGAAGAATCCTTGAAAAAGCACATATTGCTTCAGCTTGCCAGACATTATGATATTTCTTAAGCAAAAGCTTATTTCATGAAGCTAGAAATAACAAAGTGTTTTGATCTAATATTTGGTGGAAAAGATAGTTTTAGATAAGACTGCCTTCAATTTGATAAGTAAGTTTCTATCTGGCTCTGAGATGAAATTAAAAGAATTGAAATTAGAAAACGGATGGAAATAGAGTTAAGAAAGCTTCATCTTCAAAAAGAAAAGCTGGAAATCCATGAACTACAATAGAAGGTTGATCAAGATTACTACCTCAGACAACTCATATTAGCTCCAGAATTCAAGAATTCCATCCAAAATCAAGACCAATGTTGATGAGAAAAAGTTTTAAACTTTAGAAAATAATGCTCATACAGATGGTGATTATTCCTTGGCTCATTTCTTGTTTCAATAAGTCTTGTTCTCAGCAGTTTTTTGGTGAAGAAACATCTCAATCATTACACCAATTACAACAGGTTCTCCACTTTGCATCACAGACCTTGGATGTGGAAAATCTCCTGGCCTGAATAATGCAGTTAGTAACCTTGCTCAAAACTTGTCCTGGCAGATAGATTGTGATGAGATAAGGATGAATGTGGCGAATCTGTCGGCTGTTGTTAAGGAAAGATACCCAGTGCTATGACAGCAGGTCCTTCCTTTAAGGTAATGTCCTGGTCTGGTCTAACAAGAGGTTAAACAGAGTCTTGGACCACAATAATTGGGGCCACAGAGAAGTCATGAATTTGTTAAGCAGCTTGCTTACTGGGAGAGAGAGCAGCCCACTACACAGGACACCTGAGGTGAGCAGTTCATCACGCCCCTACTGGTAGGAAGCAATAGGCTACCCTGAACAGGATCAGTACCAGTATTCAATCTCCTGTTCTCAAGGGAGGTGATCAACACAATTGTTCAGTACCTCCTCTCCTTCACATCCCACTGAAGAAAGTGGTTCCATAACTAAATTGGTTCCATAACGTTACGGGACCCTGTAGTCCTATTATGTGCTTAAGGGCTAAGCCTATAAGTCTATCCCATTTTTGGTTTCCTCCACTGCTCATAGGTATGACTGGATTCAGCTTAATTCCTGGTTTCACAAGTTCATAATCAATTCATACCATTTCCAAGTTATACTATGAGCAATAGATTCAGTCTGGGTGAGTGTCCCAAGGGCCCTTCTTGTGGCCACACTGCCCTACAGACTGTCCTGCCATAAGTCTGATTTGTTAAAAAGAAATAATGACAATATATGTGACACTTACACCACCTGGTTGTATGCAAAACTTAAAATGTACAAACATGTTAATACACAAAGAAAACAACTGTTTTATTTGTAGTTTTTCTATTGTTTCTCTCTGCAACATTTTACTGAGGAAAATAGAAATAAATGCAGACATAAGTACAAATGACAGTTGATTTTTTCTTCTCTCTTACAGTGAGAGCACGGACACTCTTAATAACTGTGCTGAAGTAACAACTACATTAATGAAATTCTTGATAGAGAGATAGAGAGATTAATACACAAGGCTCTTGCTGCCTGTTAGCACAAGGATTTACCCATACCCTAGTTATATATATAAAAGTATCATGTTGTACCCAAACCCCTAAAGGTTTGAAAACATATCCTAATTCTATGTTCCTGAAAGAACTGAATTCCAAAAAGAAGGAAATGTGACTGGCACATAATTTAAATAATTGATTGGATATTGTAACACCGAGACTGAACTTCGACCACTCTCTTGATTACTTTCGCAGATCAAGGTCCAAAATCATTGACCTCACTACGAGATGTTATGACTCCATGGTAACAAACTAAGTATCAGAAAGAAGCAAAACTAAAAAGTTTTGTAAAACTTAACAAACAATTTAATCATCAATATTATAAAATTAAAAGTTAAGAGGAACTAACACTATTATGAGCTGAATCCAAATTAATCCTGAAATTGTTATATTAAAGTCCAAAGGATGAAATTTTCCTACTTAATTTCAGATCCCGAAATGTACGTTTTTGCCAAAAATGCTGATGTGTCAAAATGGTGTTGTCCAGAACTTTGCACCACCTTTGTTATTTCATGACACCTTGTGATACCAATCATTTTGCAGGCCACAGGTACAGCTTGGTGGGCTGCAGTGGCCCTCAAACCATGTGATAGAGACACCTGATCCAATGGGAAATAACTTAATTCTTCTTAGATAACACGCAAACAACCTGTCCAGAGGGAAAAAATTCCATACTTGTCATCATGTTCACGATTAATATTATTATTAGTAACTGTAAACATGTAAATAAAATATCCCATGCAATCTTACATTCTTAATATCTGAAATTAGAACCATGCACATATGAAATTTAGCTACAGATAACCAATACAATCTAGTCATGAATACAAATTTAAAGCTATAGATGTACATAACAAAGGGCACGAGTTATGAAGGTTACCTATAACAAGATCATAAATGGATGGAAATCAAAGGAAGGAGGCAAAAGTAGAGAGGTAAAATTGAAGAAAGGAAGGCGATAGCAAATTACATTGTTGTTGAATACTTGTTTTATAATCATATTGAAATTAATTTTCAATAAATAGATCTTTTTAATGGTGTAGTTTGTTTTTTCTTAATAATAAATTGCCTTTGATATCAGGATAAACTATATCCGAAAATTTTTTCAAACATTATTCCGTACACTTAACATGGCATGCTAGTATTTGCAGTTTATAACATTCATGACAAATATGACTTCACATTTCAATGCTTGATTCGCTAAGTGTATCTTGCAAGACATCGAATGGAATGCCATGAAATCAGAGTCATTTTCCATACATTTTACTGCCTGGATCTTGGGAATTGTTCCAACAATAGGAACGACTTGTTCCCATTGCTGGGTGTACACAGCAACAACTTATTCTGTGCTGTTGCAGTCAGTGATTGTTTTTATTTAAACCCATCACTGGAATCAACATCATGCAAGTAATCTCAAAATTTCTGCTCATCCTTTAGCTAACCATTGAATTTAAAACCACACAAACAAAACCAGGAAATGGGAATTGAAGTTACACTATTTTAAACCATTTATCGAATAAAAGGCCTGACTGTAGACCTTTTTACATATACTGCTGGCATGTGGTTTTGGCTACTAACATAACAAGATTTTAAGTAAAAATGAAAACATTGTAAGCCAAAGTTATTTGTCCTTTACCTAATTTTGCACATAAAGGCATCAGTCATAATATGATGTGAAAAAACAAGAAAAAAAATCATGCATTTATAAAACATTTAATATTTTTCCCTGAAATTATCCATGAAATGCAATAAAACACTTATTCTTGAAATATTCATAAATGCACATAAACGTTCATGAACTTTAAATGCATGAATTGTTCCAGAATATTAATTTTTGAACAGTTCACAAATATTTTGTTGGAAATGTTCATGAACTATTCAATAACTAATGTTCTAAAACAAAGTATTGAACATTTGTTTTTGAAAATTCAGCCATTTAATGTTCACTGTCCACTCATGAATTGTTCATGTGTATTTTATGAATGATTCAAGAAAAGTGTTCTAGAACAATTCATGGCTTATCCAGGAAGATTATTTTTCATAAGGCTTTGGCTTCACATTTATAACTTAGCAATTTCACCTGGGCGCTTGCTTGAGATGTGCCTTTTTAAAGAGAAACATAATCACGTGACATCATCATCATCATCATTGGCGCCTTAGTCTCGTGAAACCATGCGGATTGCGCCCTTGGGGAGTCTGGCTTTGGGTTGTTGGCATCGTCTGTTGTGGCTTTGAAGACCTATGCGCGAGTGGCAGTCACTCTTGCAGTTTGTGCAGACATGCTGGGAAGCCATAGTTGCTGTGGTTGCTGTCATGTGGCCCTTTCTGACACGTTTTTCTGTGCTGCCAACCAGCCTCTCCTCGTATCAGCGACTGAGATACCTTTACTTACTGTCAGTCTCCAGGTGCCTCAGTCCATGGCCAGCACTTCCCAGCCATCAGGTGCGATGTCACATGCCTTCAGGTCCCTCTTGTATGCATCCTTGAAACGGAGTGAGGGGCGGCCGACTCTTCTTGTGCCAGTGGCCAGCTGTCCATATAGGATGTCCTTTGGCAGCCTCCCGTCCTCCATGCGTCAGATGTGTCCCAGCCATCGAAGGCGACGTTTGCTCAGCAGGGAGAACGTGCTGTGGGTGTTTGCACGCTGCAGGATTTCGCTGTTTGGGACACGGTTTTGCCAGCTGATTTTCAAGATGCATTTAAGGCACCGTATATGGAAGGAGTTGAGCCGGCGCTCTTGCATCATGGTGGTACTCCAGGTCTCACTTCCATATAGAAGGGTGCTGAGAATGCAGGCTTGGTAAACTTTGACTTCGGTTTGCACAGTCAGCGTGTTGTTTTCACACACCCTCTTGGTCAGTCGTGACATGATGGTGTTTGCCTTTCCAAGCCTTCTGTCCAGCTCCTTATCGAGCGAGAGAGTGTTGCTGATGGTTGACCCCAGGTAGGTAAAGTTGTTGACTGCTTGCAAGATGACACCGTTGATTTTGATTGTAGGGGCAAAGGTGGTATCTTGCACGCTGACCTTTGTCTTTTCTAGGCTGATGGTGAGTCCAAACTGCAAGCAGGCATCAGCAAAACGGTATCCCAATCTCTTTAAAGGCTTCCTCAGTGTCACAAGAGCCGCATCATCTGCAAAAAGCATCTCACTGATGAGCACAGCCCTCACTTTCATCTTTAAGAGCATTCGTGCCAGGTTGAACAGCCTCCCATCGGACCTGGTGTGTATGTATATGCCATCAGTGGATGAGTCAAAGGCATAGGACAGAAGCAAGGAGAAGAGGATCCCAAATATTGTTGGTGCCAGAACGCTGCCCTGCATCACACCGCTGTTAACTGGGAAGGAGGTTGAGGAAGATCCATCATACAGGACTGTTCCCTTCATATCTGCATGGAAAGAGATTATCATGACGTGGAGTTTTGACGGGCAACCGATCTTACTGAGAACATCAAAAAGGCTCTTCCTGCTGATTAAGTCAAAGGCCTTGGTGAGGTCGATGAACTTCATGTAGAGCGGTTGACCTTGCTCTCTGCTCTTCTCTTGGAGTTGTCGTAAAGAGAAGATCATGTCTGCTGTCGACCTGCCTGCTCTGAAACCACACTGGGATTCTGGGTACACACGGTCTGCCAGCAACTTCAGCCTGTTTAGTATGATGCGGGCATACACTTTACCAACAATGCTCAGAAGCGAGATCACTCTGTAATTATTGCAGTCACTGCGGTCGCCCTTGTTTTTTTAAAGGGTCACAATTGTGGCATCACGCATGTCTTGGGGGACTGCTCCTTCCTCCCAGCAGAGGCAAAGTAGTTCGTGCAGTGGTTAGAGCAGTGTTGGTTTCAAACATTTGATAGCTTCGGGCGGGATGCTGTCACTACCTGGTTCTTTGTCATTTGGGAGGGAATCAATTGCTTTGCTGAGCTATTCTAAGGTTGGAACTTCATCGAGCTCCTCCATGATGGGAAGATTCTTTATGCTGCTGAGGGCTGCTTCAGTGACTAACGTTTCACGGGAGTATAGCTCTGAGTAGTGCTCCATCCATCTTGCCATCTGTTGCCCACGGTCTGTGATCTTCTCTCCCATCATGGATTTCAGGGGAGCGACCCCTTTCACTGTAGGGCCTAGAGCCTTCTTGATGCCACTGTACACACCTTTTATGTTTCCGGTCTCGGCACTGCTGGATTCCTTCCTTGCCAGTACTCGTTTGCGCACTGTCTAGCAATGCATTGGGCGTTGCTTCGAGCACGTTTAAGAGCAGCATGCGTCCGTTCATTGGGGCATTTTTTGTATGCTATAAAAGCTTTTCGTTTATCCTCGATTAGTGGTTCCATCCTTGTCAGGTGTTTGTTGAACCAGTCCTTACTGGGTCATTCCTTTTTGCCAAACGTGGACATGGCTGTTTTGTAGATGGCACCCTTCATGGCCTTCCACTTGGCTGTGACGTCGTGCTCTGGCAGGTCCTGGATAGCATTGTACAGGGCGGACACATACTCCTGTACCTTGGAAGGGACCGACATCTGTAAAGTGCTTATACGTGGGTGTCCTTTTGGTTTTGCATGGTGTAGTGTCCTTGGCTGTAGTCTCACCCTGCTGCTCACGAGGGCATGGTCGGAGTCGCAGTCTGCACTGTGGTAGGTTCTGGTGGAGAGGATGCTGTTAAGGGCAGAGTGCCTGGTGATGACCAAGTCAAGTTGGTGCCAGTGATGGAACCTGGGGTGTTTCCATGACACTTTGTGTTGTGGCTTACCCTTTGAAAAAATTTGTTATGCACATACCATGGTTGGTGCACAGCTCCAGCAGTCTCTGACCATTTTCGTTGGTCTTTCCAGTACCATGATATCCACGGCAGGTGGGCCATGATTCGTGATCCTCACCTACTCTGGCATTGTAGTCGCCGAGGAGAAAAAGTGATTCGTGTTTGGGGCATCCTTTAATCTGTTCATCCAGCTGCCCATATAACTGATCCTTTATATCTTCTGAAGATGAGAGGGTGGGGGCGTTGACACTAATGATGTTGACAGGACCTGCAGTAGTGGTGAGGCGGATGGACAAGAGACGCTCAGTGCCCCCTGCTGGAGGTTCAACCTAGCCCAGAAGATTGTTTTTTTATGGCGACGTCCACTTTGTGCTGACGGGGCTCCTCAGGTTCGCGACCCTTCCAGAAGAAAGTGTAGTTTTCCTATCTGAGGGAGCCACTTGAGGCCAGTCTAGTTTCCTGGAGGGCAGCTATGCTGATATTTAGCTTGGCGAGTTCTCTATCGATGATGGCCGTTTTCCTGGTGTCATCCTTTTCTTTGAGGTTATCGGAGATACCTGTACACATAGTGCGCACATTCCAGCTTGCAAACCGAAGAGCTGGAGTCTTCTTTATTCTTTTTTTTAGTTTTGTCTGGTGTGGAATTTTCGTCAGCTTGTTATGTTAAGCAACTCACTGAGCTCCAGGCACCCACAGGAGCAGGCAGACGATGGCGGGTCAACACTTTATTGACCGGGGGCTGCCAGGCTTGAGGCGGGCGGTAGTTGGCCAGTGGGACACGATGATCCCTTCCACCGTCAAAGCTGACCCGTGGCGCCCCTTCATTACGCCAATCGGGTGGGACTAATAACCCGTAAACTGTCAGCTTCCGTGTTGTTTCCTCACTTAGTAGCGAGACTGGAGTAACCTCTCCAGGGCGCAAGACTGGCATGGAATATGGAGATCCTGGGTTGCCCAGGCTTCAGGATCCCCCTCTCGTCCTTGCTGGTTGGGTCCAAAGGAATGCTGGGCCTGACATTTGGCACCAGTTTGGATGCAGGAGCTGCCGAAAGGAAGTCGTAGTCGACATCCAGCCGCCTTGGGGGCTCCACTCATGATTTTCTGTCTGGGTTTACTGTAGCCTTTCCTTCTCCCGAAGATATCCACAAGGCAGTGGAACCATTGGTTTTCAATCAGAGTTTTCTTCTCCTAGAAAAATTGCCTTGACCAGGCTAACGAGCTTCATCTTCCCAGGTTTGGTGTTAGAGTTTTCCTTCTCTTAGACTGGCTGTCTGCCAAGGCTAATGAGGTCAGTCTGCCCTCACAGTTATACCGCCGAGCACTCAGTCACGCCACACAACAGGCTCTGTGAAAACAAGAGGCCCCGCGTGAAGGTGATGTTGTGGACACAATAGTGTAGGAGAGGCTATATGCAAGCAACCTCCTGTCCATCAGGGCAAAATAGTGGTCCTGCAGCGATCACAACACCTGGAAAGGAGAGGCTATGAGAGACGCTTCACTTCCCTTTGGCAAGCGGGACGTCAGGCCCAGACCTTGCACCTTTATATAGTCTTCGAATCATTGCTCAATTTTGAATTGTCTTGGAACACTGACCACTTAACAAAAGAACAACCAGTGCAAGGCCCACCAATAGAAATCAGACCAGACATGATAGAAAAGGCGTTAAAGAAAATGAAAAATGGTAAGGCAGCAGGACCTTCTGGTATTGTGGCAGAAATGATGAAAGCAGCGGAAATGAAGGCAGTCAGATCGTGTCAGACCTAGCAAATGCCATCATAAGAGAAGAGCGTGTGCCAGAGAGCTGGGGAGAGAGCTATATCATCAACTGCTAGGCCTGAAACTTTTGGAGCAAGAAATGAAGGTTATTGAACGTGTGGTAGACAGTATCATCAGACAGCAAGTTGACATCAATGAAATGCAATTTGGATTCAATATTCATCTTGCGTCAGATGCAGGAGAAGTATGTTGGCGCAGACAGAAGACTATATTTGTGGACTTGGAGAAAGCTTTTTACAGGGTTCCCAGGGATGTGCTATGGTGGGCAATGCGGAAGCTTCGAGTAGAGGAATGGCTCATCCGACTGGTACAATACATGTACACTAATGCCAGGAGCTGAGTACGGGTGAGTCCATCAGGGATCGGTCCTCAGCTCCCTGCTATTCATCATTGTCCTTGAAGCCCTTTCCTGTTAGTTCCGGACAGGATGTCCATGGAAGTTATTGTATGCAGATGATCTGGTCATCATAGCAGAGACTATGGAACTATTACTGGAGAAGCTGAAAATGTGGAAAAGTGGTATGGAAGCCAAAGAATTGAGACTGAATCTGTCAAAGACAAAAGTGATGGTCAGTAGCTCAAAATTAAAACCATTGAAAAATTCCGATCAGTACCCATGTGCTGTGTGCAGGAATGGTGTAATGTCCAATGCCATACAATGCAGCCTATGTGCCCTATGGGTGCACAAAACGTGTAGTGGCTTGTGTGGAAAGGTGGTACCAGACCCCAACAACAACAAGTGTAAGAGGTGTCTGGGGCAGGCACGCCCACTTGAGGGCCGACCTTACAATGAGGTGAAAGTGGAGGATTACACTCTGGAGGTAGTAGACTCCTTCTGCTACCTGGGTGATATGTTGAGTGCTGGAGGTGGCTGTGAACTCAGTTCAACCATAAGGGTAAAGTCAGCATGGGGTAAGTTTCGTGAACTATTACCTGTACTAACATCAAGCCACCAGGGGAAAAGTGTATAGCAGCTGTGTCAGGAGCGTGATGCTATATGGCAGTGAGTGTTGGGCACTCACCCAGTCCTCACTCGCCAGTCTACAACGCAATGATAGAGCCATGATCAGATGGATTTGTAATGTCAAGCCAGACCAGACCCAGCATATCAGGTCAGATACCCTAATGGAAAAGCTGCACCTACCAAAGATTGAGGAACTCCTAAGGGCCAACCGGTTACGCTGGTTCGGCCATGTAGAGAAAAGCAATGCTTGGATTAACAACTGTAAAAATGTGGAGCTGGAAAGCCGAAGGAAAGCTGGCCGACCCAAGAAAACTTGGAAGCAAACAATCGATCATGACCGTGAGACATGGAAGATGACCAAAATCGATCCTCAAAACCGTGATGCCTGGAGACTGGGCATGCTGACTGCCAGAAAACGTCGGACCCCTGACCAAGGGAACTAAGACAATAAAATTGGATAGATGAGATGAGATGAGATATAACCAGCTGTTTATCCTCCACATCATCTTTTCACTTGCGCTAGATGAGAAGTAGTAAGTATACAGCCGCGTAGTCCATTTTTTATCGAGTGCATTTGAAAATTAAAGTTAATTAAGCAGACGACCTTGAACACTGTTCAGGTCAAATTGCCCAAATGTTACAAATTTAGCAACTAGTTTATGGCTGCCGACATGGACGATGCCCTGTCAATTACCCCGTCTGACTCTGAGATGTAAGATTTTTCAGGATTTGATATAAATGATATTGGAGCAAATGTCGAAATATTCTCTAAAGGAAAAGGGAAAAAAATCAATGCCAAAAAAGGCAATATACAGATCTAAAATGAAGTCGGTTGTTGTCAAACCGACAAAAGCATAAGTTCAGGGAGATAATTCTTCCAAGAACATTGTGGACGGACCGTCCACTAGCAAGGTGGGGAAAGCGACCGAAAAAGGTCGACAGGGCAAAATTTAGTGGACTTGAATAAGTTAACACCAGAAAATATCGCAGTTTTGCCTGAATTACTGGGTATTAACCCTAACCATGAAGACACTTGTGATAATACTGTTTTCACAGATAATGATATTTGGGACAGGGAACAAAACATGTCAATTGCTGTCTCTAAGAACTCGCTGCCATAATCTCGCACTCCACGGGGAGTTATTTCAAATGTATCCATGGCAGGAAATCTGAATGAAGCCCTCTTAGATACAGGGTATGATGATAATGTAGCTGCTTCTTCTATACATGAGAATGATCAAAATTTAACAGAGGAGGCATGGGAATTGCTTAAACGTAAAGTTCCCCAATATGGGGAAAAAATTTCAGAGTCTCTAGCACAGCTACAACGTCACAGTGTGTAACTGATCAGATTATGGACATGTACAAAATTTCTCAACAAATTGCAACAAAATGGGTTCCCCAAAAATTAACCCAGAGATCTGGCAGGAATTGAACAAAAGGGTAGTCTGATGACAAGAATTTTCGAGACATACAGCTTTTGGTCACAGCCACCATTATGCCCATAGTTCAACTTGCTGCTTAAATGTCCATTACTCCTGAGATTAAAGACTATTTTGGATGCAATTACTTTAATGGGCCAAATTCAATATAACATTTCTCTACGCAGACGATATATGTTAAGACCCCACTTGAAAAAAAAGTATTCTAGTCTGTGTAACCTGAACACCCCCATCTCCTCTCTTCTCTCTGGTGATGATGTTGCCCAAGAAATAAAGAAATGTGAAACTGGACTTCGACTTAGACAAGATGAGCATTCTTTAAATTTCAATGCTAGAGGAAGGGGCTACTCTAGAGGGTGCCCAACCCGAACATATTTGGGGAGAGGACCCAACAGATACCAACCATATAATAACCCTCATCAATATGGCCACATGAATACAAATTGTGGCAGGGGAAAGATGCACATGTCTCAACTGGGAGATATTCAACATAACCGACAGGTAAATTCAGGGGTTTCATAAATAAGTAAATGTCTTGGAGCATGGAAGTTTTTGACATCTGATATGTGGATTTTACAAACGGTGGATGGTTATAAGATTGAATTTGACAAAATTCCATATCAAAACAGATTACCGAATGACATCAACTTTTCTAATGAAGAAAAGAATGAGAGTAGGCATCATTTATTTAGTTACTTATTAATGCTTTTCAAGCAGTTTTAAAAGGGCCAATGAATTATCGCTATTTTGAAAGAGACAAAGTTCTTGGTCTTACATATTGCCAAAACTATGATGCACATATAATGCTGTCGGATAATAGTAAGGCCAAGCTAAAATGGTGGTCTGAAAACATAAAAATATGTAATGGCAAACATATCAGTCCCAAACCAGTTGACTTTTTTCTACAGACAGATGCATCCACACTAGGGTGGGGTGCTGTTTCAACAGAATCCAATCAATCTGTTGGGGGTTGTTGGTCAGTTGAAGAATCCAATAATCACATCAATTATTTAGAACTTCTTGCTATCTTCCTTGATATGATAATTCCATATTGGCCATCTCAACCTTGGTTTCCCTTACTTATGGATTGGATTGTATTGTTGATATTCCTGCCAGGCTACTTCGACACAAGGACCTGCTTATACTCACACACTCCAGAGAAATTCATCCTATAAAGGAAAAGTTGAAGTTGAAAGGTGTGGTTGTATCAGGCCAGAGTAGAAGACTTCCAGAGAAAGCTGTTGAACATATCTGCAATTACTGGGGAAAAGGCACACAAAAGCAGTATAACCTTGCTTGAAAGAAGTGGAACACTTGGTGTTCTGTCGGGAAAAACAATCCCAAAAATGCATCTGAAGAAATATTTCTGGCATACTTGAATTATCTTGTATCCCTTGGTAAATCATATAGTGTTATAAACACTCACAAATCTATGCTATTACAAACTCTACAATTACTAGGTCAGAACTGGTGTTATAAACCACTTTTAATTACAAGACTTATGAGAGGAATTTTCATTATGAATCCACCTCAAGCAAAGTATGCCTTCACTAGGGACATGGGACAAGTGCTCAAATATTTAAGTAAGATTTTTTAACTGCAGGATGTAGATTATAAGTTGCTGTCATTTAAAACAGTGGCCCTTCTAGCACTTTCCACAGCAGCAAAGTCACAAACATTGATTGCCATGAATATTCATAATATGTGTATATCAAACAAGGATATTCAGTGCCATTTCTCTACTCTACTTAAAACGTCAAGACAAAGGAAGAGGTTTTGTTTACAAATCCCTCATTTTCCTGAGGAAAGGTTATGTCCTATGCACAGACTTTTATATTACCTTGATAGATCTCATGGTCTTAGGAAGTGTGATCAGTTAATTGTGTCTTTTCGTACTTTTAAAGCAATTACAAGTAGTACATTAGCAAGGTGGTTGAAAGTGGTGCTACAACTTTCAGGCATTGATGTCCAGTATGTTAAAGCTCATTCAGACAAAGGCTTACGAAAAATAATGGGCCCCCATCCAAGCATGCTTTAGATGTGATGGATGGGGGGTGGCATTATTGGAGTAAGCCAGAGGCTGAGCATGTATAAACCCTCCCACCATATTATGTTATAGCCAAGAAAAACAAGGTTAAAAGATGATGTGGAGGGATAAACAACTGCTTATATATCACTATGTCACATGATTTTGTTTCTCTTTAAAAAAGCGCCTCTCAAGCAAGTGCCCAAGTGAAAATGCTAATTTATACATGCTCAGCCTCCCGGGGCCCATTTTAACAGCAAATACTAAAGTCCAGAACTACATTGCAGGTGGAAATACTTACCATAGCAATGGTTAAGAGAAAAAAGGAAGAATAAAAACAAGTGACACTGAAAAAATAGTACACTAAGTTCCTGAAACTAACGAGAGTGGACATCAAAAGGAATGCAAATACTTTTCACAGATAATCCTTGAAACAAATCAGATTACTTGGGATTATATTCACAATACTGTCTGTTCCTTTTAAAATTTCACTTTGTCACTTAGAGAAATAAATTATTTGTTTATTTTACTGAACTTGTTCATTTTGCTTCTTTCTATTACCTAATTTAACACTACAGGGTCATAACACTTGAAACAAGCGTTACTGTAAGCTCAGAAATAGCCAGGAATAGTAGCAATTTTTTTACTAATGATTCATCACTTTCAGGCTATTTTTGGCCTTTGTGAGCATTTTTTAGGTTTAAAGAATTGCAAAGTTTTTAGACTTTCATGTACACAGATATTAAGATAATCATCAAATTTCCATTATTTAATAAGACTTTACTTCTTTAACACATCTTTAGAATCCAAAAATCATATATACATCCATGACCAAACATACATACATACATACATACATACATACATACATACATACATACATACATACATACATACATACGTACGTACATACATACATACATACATAAATACATACATACATACATACATACATACATACATACATACATACATACATACATACATACATACATACATACATACATACATACATACATACATACATACATACATACATACATACATACATACATACATACATACATACATACATACAATCATGCAAATATACATGCATGTGCTTATATACATACATACATACATACATACATACATACATACATACATACATACATACATACATACATACATACATACATACATACATACATACATACATACATACATACATACATACATACATACATACATACATACAATCATGCAAATATACATGCATGTGATTATATACATACATACATACATACATACATACATACATACATACATACATACATACATACATACATACATACATACATACATACATACATACATACATACATACATTCATTCATACATACATACATACATACATACATACATACATACATACATACATAC